>VDFB02338594.1:0-43352 GCA_007258455.2 Sequoia sempervirens | reverse complement strand
TTTTCCACTCATCAAAGTTTTTTGTTTCTCTTTTATGTGATTTTTACTTAACTTGCTTAAGTTTTCATTCTGTCATTTCTCAAACTTGTTCATGCAATGCTCTAATACATTATCATAGTTCCAAGTTCTCTAAAAGTTCAAAGGTCAATTGTTCATGTAAAATGTATGAATGTTAAATTCTTCCATTAGTAAGTTTGGTGTCCTATGTAAAAGAAAGCATTAAAATGTTTTTCATTCAACATGATGTGAACAATGTATATCATGATTTGATATGAGTTGTTAATAATTTATGTTATGTTTGGTTAAGTCATTGGTAAAAATTCATTCAAAACTCAGTATTCACACTGCATATATAAGCCACTTATTTGTTCAAGATCAAACAGTTCAAAAATGCATTTCAAGTCATAAAAGTTTTAATTTATACATTACTCTAATTCACCCCCCTCTCATAGTAATTCCACTTCCAACACCATCATCCAATCAAATTCCTATCCCTAAGACACCATGTCCTAGTCCTAATCCATTGGCCTCTCCAAATTCTAACCCATCAAACCCTTCATTACCCACACCATCATCTAAACTTCCATCAAATTTATGCCCTAAATTCAAGAATTTCAAAAGTAAACCTATGGAATTACCCAAATCCACCCATCTACCTACAACGGATGTGACCCAAGGGATAATAGAAAGGAATCAAACATCACCATTCATCCAAATCATATGTTTGAACCTACCAAAGAATCTTCAAGCATCATGCCCATTCTTAAAATCTCATCATGTAGTCTCCCCCCTGATCCTATTCAAGAGTCTTCCCCATTGAGCCTAAGTCAACCTCCATCATGTCTCCATGGTTTTGACATCTAAAACATGTTGAGTCCATTCAAGAAAGCTAAGAGTTATGTCAAGAGCATTATCCTAAGCATGAGGAAACATTAACCTCTCATTCTGATCAATATCTAGGCCCATCTAATTATCCCACTAATAACATACTTGATCCTATTTATGATCAATATCCCCTATGTGATCTTACCTATGATAAAGAAGGCCATGATGATCCTCATAGCCAACTCTATGCATTCCATGGTAAAGATCCTATCACTTCACCTATCTATGAGAAAGAAACCTCCATTGCTCCTATCCACCCCCTACCTATCCTTATCCATGATCCATCAACATCCACTTCCCTGGATGAGACATATGCCTCCCAAGCATACAGAGAAGATCAAACAAATACCTTGGATCTACATGAACACAATGCTAATCAAAATTTCCTAATGATCCTTCATCACCCACTATTGACTCCATTGCAAGTACTCCATCATATCCTATTGGTCTAAGTTCCACTCTCATTCATGAATGTTCCTCCTTAGAAGAACAACCATTATCTTCCCTTGCTTCATTTTCTCCATCCAATAAGGAACTCATGTCTAGTGTTCCTCCTACACCTAGTCTCATTGTCCATTGCATACTCAAAAACATGAACCACAAAGGTAAAGTTTTAGACCCTCATGAAAAAGGTATTTTGGAGCCCATCCATGTCAAATTCCCTCCATTCTCTTATGTCCCTTGGATATACACCCCAAGGAAACCAATATCAAGATGTTGGTACTTCCTCCATGCCTCCTAAGTCCAAATTCCATCACAAATCCTATCATACAGCTAAAAAATGTGTTTCCGTCCTTCCTCCATCATCCTAAAAATGTCAAAAGCATGTGACCATACACCTTCCACCATCCACGTTTCCACCATTGCTTCCAACTCCTAGTATCCCTCCACCTAATCTACCTCTGTTACTCCCAACACATAATATCTCCATTATACAATCCCCTTAATCATCCATCCATAAGTCTTCTAAAAATCCTAATCATGACCAAGCAATGCAAGCATTGTCTAAACATGAAGCTTCCACTCATTCCACCTATCCCATGGGATTCAAAAGAAATAATTTCAATTCCTCTACCTATAAAGTAAAAAATCCTAAGGGTCCTCATTCCATAGGACATCGATACAAAAAGTCAAAGCAAAATACATTCAAAAAATTATATAAGCCCATACCTCCAAAAGTCAAGGTCAAAACTAAAATGGTTTGGGTCCCTAAGAAAAAGGAAAGAAAGTCAAATGAGTCATCTACATAAAAAAATCCCAACCATCACCTTCCATCCAAAATACACATTTGAATTCAAAAATTAGAAAAATCCCACAAGCCAAAAAAAAACATCAAAATGCTAAGTCTATTTGGGTACTTAAAGCACTTCATGCACCACCTCCTAAGAAAACATCTCCATTTCTTCCTACACCCCATCCACATCAAAATATTCAATGTTTATCACAATGTGTGAAACCATTGTTCATGGTTCCCTTACATTTCACAACAATTCCACATACCTCCATCTCCTCATCCTTCACTCATTATCCTACATATCTCCCCCACCACCTTCTTATGGTCCATGCTTTTGGCTAAGCCTCCCCATTCATATTTTTCATAATTCTTATATCTTCCCTACATAATTTGCATCATAATCCACTATTTTCTTCCATAATCCACATCATAATCCATCATCTACCTACTCCATATCCCTTTCATGCCATCCCTTACCAACATCTATGAGCATAATGACATTTGAAATGGTCCATGTGATGACATCCATCTCTAGCAAGACTATCACCTTTCATGGAACTAGACACTTGAGGCCCTCGTATCCATATTCCCCTTGCCCTATCCAAAATGTCAAAAAATTCAAAAAATTCAAAAAAAACAAAGAAATAAAAAAAGTAAAGAGAAATCCCTTCATCCAAGGTGAAAACTTGGTAAATAGGCACCTTGGATAAGTACCATGATAAAAACCTGGAAAGTAGGTGTCATGTGTAGGTTGATCTTTTATGTAACTTATATTTGGGGGCACAATGTCTTATCTATCCAACCCATCATTTTCATGTCATATAATTTCCATCCTACCTACCATCTTAGCCATCATGCATGCCTATCATATTGAGTCCACTTATCCACCCTTCTCTTTTTGATCTCGATTAATACATAGGGGTAAAATGTTGAAACATGATTTTTTGGTATCTCTTGACATACCTGATCCTATCCAAAACAAGCTTATCATTATCCTATTGTCATAATCTTTTTCATGAAAAATTATAGGTATTGTACATAGAATGGGGCATGCTATTCCTATGTGACATAGTCTTTGGAGATCAGATCCTGGCTTTCTTATGATGCATACATCCATTCCATCCATCCATCTATCATAAGCCTTCTACTCCTTATCATATCACACACCCTTTCATCCATCAATCCCATCTATCTCCTTTCACCTAGACTTGCTTTTCCCTTGTCATTGGTATTTAGCACAAAGGCTACCCAAATTTTTATTTATTGATACCTCACCAAAAAAAAATAAAAAAAAAATCAATACATTTAAAAAATCCAAAAAAATTAAAACATTTAAAAAATACAAAAAAAAACAAAATATCCCCTAAAAAAAAATTGGAAAAAGGTCCTAAAAAAAGAAAAAAAATTCAAATAGCCAACAAAAATCAAAGCAATACAATCAAATCAAATCATTTCTTCCAATTAATTCTTTAAAACAATTCAATGTATGAATTCAAATTCTTCAAATAAAATAATCTTTAGTCATTCCAAGCAATAATCTAAATGCAAGTCAATCATTAATCCATACCAATCAAGTCGATCAATCTTGCCAAATTATCCAATCACATCCTTTAGTCTTTATCGTAATCTTTTTGTAACCCAATCAATCAAAGTCAATCAATAAATCAATCAATCAACCTTGTGTTGATCTAGGGATATATTGTTTCCCATAATGACAACACTATCATCATCAATCAAAGTTAATCAGTCAATTAATCAGTAATCCTTTTGTTGATCTGGGGATATACCATTCCCTAGAATGACAAAACTATCATCATCTATCATCAATCAATTAATCATTGGTTTACAGCTTGACACGGGCAATACCTTTTTTTTGTATTATTTTTGCATGCTTTATTTCTTGATTTCTTGTGTTTGTTTTCATTTTATCTTGCACTTGCATCAATTTTGAATTATTCTAGCTAATATTCATATCTTGTATCTAGACAAGGTTGTATTACATTGGGACACAAGAGACATCATCACCTTGGTCCTTATACCTTGGTGCATCATGTCTAGTGTTACATCAAACATCATGGTTGTTCACTTTCTCATAGCATAACATATCATTCATCTCCTTCATCCACTCCCTATCTTGCATCATTCATCTTTTCCCTCCTTATCATTTCATTTCAAGAGCATACCAATGTTTGTCCAACCTACCTATCTTCTTGACGGGGCATCATCATTCCATCATTATCCTATTCTTATATCATCATCATCCCACTCTTATTTCATCATCATCTTATCTTTATATCATCATCCCTTTTCCACTATCCATACCTTAGCTTCCTTGAAATGATGTTACTCAACACAAACTTCATCATATCAAAGAGGGGCAAAATGTAGACACTAAAAATTGTCCTTGGCCTGCGACTTCTAAATTTTGCATCATTTCCCATTTTATCTTCGATAATTAAATAATTCTAATTATTTAATTATTTTCCAAAGCCATAAGTCTTCTATTAATAAAACAATTTTGATTATTTAATTAATTCACCTCTATCTTTATTTCTTCTGATTAATTAAATAAATTTTATTTATTTAATTATGTCACTAATTAAGTCCTCTTCTTTTTAAAATTAAATAAATTCTTATTTATTTAATTTTTGTCCACTTTCCACTATAATTAAATAATTATTTTAATTATTTAATTATTCATCAGCGTTTACTCTCATAAATTAAATAAATATTTATTTATTGAAATTGGTCCAGTCTCTTAATTTTAATTAAACCATTATTTAATTCAAAATGATTTTGTGTCTCACATTCCTCTATAATTAAATATCTTTATTATTCAATTATTCATTGGCCACCTACCTCAAATAATTTTTATTATTTAATTTCTTGTATCACCTCTTTATCCATGAAAATCTTATCTTCCACATCAAATCTTATCTCTTGAAATCTCATTTAATCTTATCCCTTTATTGAATTATCTTATAATTTAATCTCAACCATTAATTCTTATCATTTCCCTAATTTTTCCCTAACCCTATTTCATACTACAACTTTCAATCTTGGCCATTGATTAAGACATCTCACTGACATCCAATCTCAACCACCAATCCAAATCAAACCTTTTCTATAAATCAACCCTCTCATAAGCCATTTGGGGGGTTGATTCTTCAAGTATTCTTATGCTATCAAAATTATTCTGGAATCATCCATTTCTATCTATCATCTCCATCTCAATATTATGCTACTAAATTGAGCTACCAACATATCAAATCAATCAAATAATTCATCCATCATTACCTCTATTTGATGTATTGAATATTTTTCCCTAAACCTATTTCATACTACAACTTTCAATCTTGGCCATTGATTAAGACATCATATTGATACCCAATCTCAACCATCAATCCAAATCAAACCTTTTCTATAAATCAACCCTCTCATAAGCCATTTGGGGGGTTGATTCTTCAACTATCTATATGCTATCAAAATTATTCTTGAATCATCCATTTCTATCTATCATCTCCATGTAATGCCCGTCAATGCAAACCCCAAAGGACAACTAAAGCATCAATTACTGCACAATTTTTTTTTAAACTGAACATAACCTACATAAAATACACATTAAGTTATGAAATTCATTTAAACAAATTAACCAACACTTACATCCCTTGGGGTACACGATGTGACATTACGAAACTTAAATCCATAAAATGATGATAAAGAATGAAATCTAAAGATATAATCCATAACTAAGTGAACATTTACAAATATAGCACCTACATGACAAAAAATTAATAAGAAACCATCCACATACGTATATACAACATATACATGATTAACTCAAAACTCATAATGATAAAATCTCTATCCTCATATAAACTCAAGGGACATATTTCCACAGATACAACATATAGAATAACAACTTCCATGGATCAAAAGTTGCATAAGGTTTATCAAGGATAAAATAATACAATACATCCATTACATCTTATTACAATGTTCAAGAGTTACAATGATACAAAGCTCTCCCCAATTGAATGAAAACCATAAGAGAAGATAGCATGATACAATAGAAGAGAATAGTATAAAGAATTACAATTGGCTCCAAGATGGATACAACTCTGCAATCACCACAAATGAAACCAATCCTCACCTCTCAATCCTCGACTAGGGACCCAATGGGGTGCTTAGGACGTTCCACCCAACCACATGGGTCTGAAGGCCCACCCCCTATGTTAAGGAGTTGACAAGAAATAATCCTCGACCAAGAACATCCAAAAAGATAACCACAAGACTCAACGTCATACAAGAGTAAGAAATACAAGGATAAACACAACATCAACAAACCATGACCAAAAACATGACATCCAAACATGACATCCACAAATCATTTCATAATAGTGATAAACCATTTCCAAAAACATAGTAACAATAAATCATTTTTGAACCATAACAATAAATCACTTTGAACATATTACAACAATAAGTCACAAATCATATCATCAATAAATCTCAAGACATAATATCAATAAGCCACTTCCAGAGGTTAGCGATAAAAACAACTCAAAGGGAATGCTAGAGGATAGTGTCATCACATGGCCTTACATGGATTATCCAGACAACCTATCACAAGGTGTCACCTCCATCTATGGTTATCCTAACTACCTATCCCAAGGCACCACTCCATAGGGTGACTCATGTGGAACCGTTAACCTCTCGTGAAGACGAGGCAATGATCATGCCAACCACAACCTTCTCGGCCCACCTTTAGTCTATAAAAGCCCTAATAGGTAGAAGAAGCATCCATAATTATCTTATTAATATTTAACTACCCACCCCATAATTAAATTAATTAGGTTATTACTTATTACTCTAACTCTAATGTGGGCTATCCTGACAACCCCTTTGTGTGCCAGTGCCCACGTAGAGCCACTCTCCCTAGAAACCCAAAAGATAAAATCCAATACCAAGGGATTGTATCAACAAGATCATTGAACCAAAAATGGAACATTCAAGAGACAAAACCATCCCACCAAAATCATATGAAACATTAGGGTAGGTGTACAAATTTGAGTCCACAAAACATTGAAGTTTTTCCCTTAATCAAAAAATTGAAATCATCTTTGACAAAACAGGATGCCGATTTTAATAAACATGATCACGATTTTTAAAAGTCGAGATCCCGTTCAGCTTCAAGATCCCAATTACCAATAATTTTGAAGAAGACATCCAATGAAGTAGTTTTATGTTTAGGATTTCAGACATCTGTTGATTATCTTTTATATAAACTACTTATGAAGCAAACAATTTTATGAATCAGTTTAATGTTTATGGTTTCTAGAATGTCAAAGTGGTATTACTACGTTTGTCTTAGACCGCTACTGAATAAATGATGTTACTTTTAGTAGAGATCTATGCTAAATTATTTTCTAATCAATTAAGCCTTAATGTGAAGGATTTCTATCAGACACACATTCTCGCTTTCTGTAGTAGACAACTAGTGAATCCATTATGTTGCCATGTTGTTTATTAACATTTATGCTAAATGTTCAATATGATATTCTGATATTTATCCTTCCTGTCTTTTTAGTTTGAATTAATTCATATTTTGTTGTACTCATACTCTAAGGTGAATTTGAATGTACTATTCTACTTATGTGGAACTAAACATGCGGGCCTATATTCTAATTTGCAAATATATTGATTGGTGTATTTAATATTGGCCATTTCAATGACTAACTTGTAGGTTATTCTGAAAATAAATCACCATCCACAATGATGCCAAGCCCTCTGGCATCACCCTTAAAATATCTTCAATAACTCCTTTCATTCTGCTATGCATAACACTCCACGTAACTATCCAATCACCACACCTTTCGTAGCTTGGGTGTCACATATTTTTGTGTGTCACAATAGAATAAGTTCATTATTCTGTCATTAGAGAAGTGAGCATGTGAATCTTCTTTTGCGTAGTGCCTTTTTTGTCTCCATGGGCCTCTCTGGTCTTGATTTCCACCTAATAATAGCATTGGATTAAATTTTTCTAAAGCCTCTTTCAAACACATTTTGTGTACATCATGTAATCATCACATTATGGTGCAGGAGCACCCAAGCTCTTCAAGGAACTCTTCAGGAGACAGGAGAATGCAGGGGTCTTGAAGACCTATCAATCACCTCAAAGCATCATTTATTATATCTCAGAGCCTATAATGGCCTTTGGAATGGGTGAACACATAAAGAGGTCAAAAGTCCTAAGGGTCCTAATAAGGATCCGAGGACCAAAATGCTTTGTAAATGGAAAAATAATGCTCTAGGAAGTTAGATAGGTTTATTATGATTTGATTGTGTCAAATAAGGTTGGATGTTAAGGATCCAATGGTTTTTAGATAGTAGATTTTAATAAATTGCAAATTGGAAATTCAAATTTTTGAAAATCCACTTTAAGCAGGGAAAATGAGTTTTAGGTGTTTTAGAGGTAATTATGCATTGTAATAAATCAAGAATGGTTCGATCAGTTGGGGAATGGTTCTATAACCCCAAAAATATTCATTTGTATTGAGGTTGGGTGTTTGGAGAAGTGACTGCACGGACTGCTACAGGAAATAGTGAAAAAACATAGTTTTCTTGCATTTTCTTGAGTCTTTTTGATGATCTATTGATTCCTTTTGAATTTATAATCAATTGGATGGTTTAAGAACCTGTATTTAAATTCAATTAACCTCTTGAATGATCTGATAGACGTTAGGAATCAGTTTTTGTAACATATTGCTGATTGTCCTCAAGAATAACACATAATTTTCACTAGTTTTGGTGGTTTTCATGGATGATTGATTCATTTCAAGGTAGAATACTGCTGTGACCTTTGAAATGGATCATTCCTAACATGTAACATACATATATTAACAAACTAATGTGCAGGGAAGAAGAATATTGAGGTGTACACCAAGATTTCATAATGCAAAGTGTTTGAAGTTGGAGGCTAGGGTATAGCAGCAGAAGATCTTCCTCAATGAGGGGCATTTTTTTTTTGAGTTGGGATAGACTAAATATGTTGTCCTAATGGTGTAGATTCAATGGGAAAGTTCTGGAAGTGATTGGTAGGTTAGTTTTCAAGAAGCCCTACTTTTTGAGGCAAGTTAAGGAGGGTTTTGTGTTTGAGCATGCTAGAGGTGTCATAGAGGCCTAAAAACATGGAATCCTTGGTTTTGAGTCATTTTAAGGGATTTTTGAAAGTTTCATGGTAAGGGGTTGAGTTTAAAGGGGGTTGTTTTGAAAAAGTGGGCTAATTAGGCCTAGTTTTTTAGGAGACAACAGATTTTGGAAGGGTTTGTCTGAAGCAAGTGATATCAAGGTTTGGATATGTTGTTTTTAATAAAAAACCAGACTTGAAACAATCATTATATTGGGGGTTACTTTGGAAAGTTTGAGTGCAAAGTCAAAAATCCATCACTAGAGGCCTAGTTGGGCAAGTAGCCTAGTTAAGGTGAAAATTTGGTTTTGTGTCTAAGTAAAAGGGTTGGGCTTTGAAATCATTCAAAAAAAGTTTGTCTGGGTCTCTTAAGAGTGTTCCTAGGGTTTGGGTCCATAAGGAAGGAAAATAAGTCATTTGGTGCATTATTGAGGTTTGTCTCCATCAGAGTGCATGGAAGAGTGGTTGGGATGGTGTCTTGCAAACCTTGAGAACTTTGTGTTTCTTTCAAAGTCCCAGACCCTCTACATCACATTACATGAGATCAAGTCTTTTGAAGCATTCTGTCAAACAGTTCATGTGTGTTGTCTGTGCGTCCACATTTTGTATACATTTCATCTAAGGCAATTTCAATTCTTTGAGGAATTTTGTCAAATAGTTCACGAGCCTTGTCTATGCGACCAAATCTTGTGTACATGTTTTCTAGAGCAATGTAATGCTATTATCTAACAACACCGCAAACCATTACTATTTCCTTACTCTATTTCAAGCACCCATTCTAGGATGGGCAAGTGGAACATGGTAAACAGGGTGGAGTTAAGATTTATGCCTGACAGTTGCATCAACTTAAAATTTTCTAAAGCATTTGTTTTAAATCCATTTTTTACATATCTTGTAGTCGCTTCATTCCCTATGACCTGATTGATGTGAGCCATTTTCTCAAACATTTCCCATGCCTTTACTATGTTGTTGTGTTCCAAAAACATTCTACTTTTATTATGTGTTGATGGATATCCCTTCATTATTACTAATACCTAACATGGTGCAAGGTATTATAGTGTATCAACACAACAAATGAAGCATCTGAGTGGAGGTGGGTGGAAAAAAGCATTCAAGTGGCAGATTTGATCACTGTGATTTGATGGGATGTACTGATATGTTAGCCTTTAGGAATCAAAATCGCACTATACTATTCTAATAATGAGATCGCATAAATCACACTATCATTTATTTAACTGACTATTTCTAGCTTGTTATTTGTATCTGTGAATGTGGTTGATTTCTCCAAATCTTACATTCTTTAATTTTGATTTGACATTGCCGCAATCTCCAACCTAGTCCTATGGTTCCTTCCACAAGGGTGCACAATTTCTGGAGGATCATTAAGACTTCAAGCACAATTTAATGTTCAACTGTCATGCTCTTAATATTGTTTGATTTGAAAGCTAACAATTTATTGATCTACAGATTGGGAGTCATCATCATTGATTATCATTACAGTAACTTATAGTCATGCATATCAGGGGCGTTGATGAATTAAAAGTCTTTCTGGAGAAGGTCCTGCGATCATGTAGAATATGGCTTTACAACTACTAGTTGCATTTCTTTATTCATAGTGGAAGTAGAGAAAAGTCAACATCCTTGCTCAAAATCATTGAAGAAGGAAGATTTGGCACGGGTTATTGAATTCTATGTCACACGTTAATCAATTTGGATGTTTCTATTATTAAATATTGGTTGTGTATAATCACAAAGTCTTTCTATCATTTATTATTGCTATTTTTAAAACTATTATTGGTCTTTTGTAGGAATCAAAATGCTATCATGACAAAGGAACTCCCTACATCAAATCGATGGTCATTGCATTTAAATCAAATCTTATTCATTTGCATTAAAATGCTGCAAATCTTTACTTGTCTACAATATTCGATGCTTACATTGTTCGATGTTGGATTACATTAATCTTTGTTATATGACCAAACATGTTATCTAAAGGCTTTGATATTGTGGAAAGACTGTGATTCTTACTAATGCTTCATTTATTAGTTCAAAATCATTTATTTTTTTAGTCAAAATCATTCCATTATTTAAAGATAATGTGTAAAATGTTTTTAATTAAAAACTTGATCCTTGTATAATTGTTTTTTATCTTGCAGGAAAAGTGAGGAGAGATTTTGTTTGGAGAGGGAACTTTCAAATTCAAAGCAAAGGAAACAATCTTTGGAGAAACTCTTTTTGGGCCTTAAACATTAAACTTGAACTTGGAAAAAGCATTTTTTAATGCTTATTGCAATAACTTGAGGCATTCATTTCTTGATTTCATTTTTTGTTTTAGGACAACTTTATTTCAATTTGGATTTAAAATCAATCACTATCTTGATCTTTTCAAAGTTGGCCTAAAATTGAATGTTAGAAACTCACTAGTCTTTCAATTTTGGAATAAAATTGAACAAGCGACTTCACACTTGATATTGGTGTTTTGAAAGAAACTCATCATTGCTTTGAAGGATAAAATGAATGTGTGACTTTATTGTTTTGTAATTATTTACACAAAGTAATATCATCAAAAAACATATGTGCTTCTCTGTTGAAAAACAAGGTGAAGAAAGCTTGCAATTTGAACTTAAATGTGTGAATGCAAATCTGAAATATATAGATTAACCTTAGCCTTAGTGTGAAGAAAGAATGAGAGAGAGAGATAGAACAATTATAACACATGCAACAACAGATTTACGTGGAGAAACCCCGAAGGGAAAAAACTCCACCACCAAAAGAGAGGCAAGTATATTACTGATAATCTTCAATATTACATGCAGCAATAGACTTCTCTTATCATTCCCTGCAAATCTAGCAGCACCTTGTTACCCTGCAAAACTGAATTCTTCATAACACTAGCTCAAGGCCCCAATTTATAGAGATTTGTGAGGATGAAAACCACCATGGTTTCACCAAACAATAGGCAGCAATACCACCTAGAAAAACCCATGCCTCCCTCCTTGAAATGGTCAAAAAATACCAAAAATAGCCTCTTACAGATGCTCTTACAGCTGTCATAAGGCATCTTTTATGCATGGGCGCCTGAAGTCTAAAAATAGCATATTCTATCATAGGGAATCTATCATACTGTCATAGCATCTTATGACAACTTGCATGCATGTCATAGATGCTCTTAAAACACCCTATTTTGACCCAAAACCTTATTTTAGAAGATTCCAAGGTGGGACGCCTAGCTAATTTGTCCTTTTCCATAGGGATAAACGGTAACGGTAACACTGCATTTACATAGTCTCTTTCACCACTGTTGGTCAAACAGTTTCACCTCTTATGGGTAAATGTACAAAACACTTTAGGAGAATAATAAAATAAAGGATTTACAAGGTTGATGACACCTAAATCCTAACATTCTCCCACATGACATCATACATTGTAAATTACACCCATAGAGATACAATTACATAGAATTAAGTATAGTGATCAAGGCCCATGGCCTTTCTGCACCAAGAGAACTTTTCTGTGGTGACTGGCTTCATAAGAGAATCTGCAACATTATCCAAAGTGTCAACTTTTTCAATCAAGAGTTGTCCATTCTCAACCATTTCTCGCACAAAGTGATACTAAACATCAACATGCTTAGTACGAGCATAATACATAGGATTTTTAGCCAAACATATGGCACTCTGACTATCACATCCGATCCTCACTATCCTGCAATCAAAACCAATACCATTACCAAGTCTTTGTAACCAAACTACCTCCTTAGAGGCATGTGTAGCAGCCATATAATCTGCTTCAGTGGTAGACAAAGCAACTATAGGTTATCTTTTACTCATCCAACTCACTGCTCCTCCAAACAAAGTAAACACATAGCCACTAGTGGACCTTCGACTATCCAAGTCACCTGCCCAATCTGCATCAACAAAACCCTATATTTCCAATGACTTATCAACATTGTCAGTACCATGATAAACCAAACAGTAATTAGAAGTGCCTTGCAAATATCTGAATACCCTTTTGACAAAAGTCCAATGTTCTTTACCAAGGTTAGACATAAACCTGCTTAGAACTCCCACTAATTGGGCTATATCTGGTCTAGTACAAACCATTGCATACATTAAACTACCGACAACACTAGCATAAGGAACTTGAGACATTTCATCAATATCATCATCCGATTTAGGACACATTTCTAAACTCAACTTAGTACCAATAGGAAATGGAATATTTACTGGTTTACAGTCCTGCATATGAAACCTTTGCAAAATAGTGTTAACATACTTGCTCTGACTTAACCAAAGCTTTCTGTGAATCCGATCCCTAATGATTTCCATCCAAAGAATATATTTAGTAGCCCCTAAATCTTTCATATCAAATGTGCCAGAAAGCTAAGCTTTAAGTTCCCTAATCATTGCCTTATTGTTACCAATGAACAACATATCATCCACATATAAGACAATAATCAGTATATGATCATCAATAACTTTAAAGTAAACATAGTGATCCTCTTCACTTCCAACAAAACCCATATTTAATGCAAATGCATCAAACTTCTGGTACCAGATTCAAGGTGACTATTTCAAACCATATAGAGACCTTTTTAACCTACATACCAAGTGTTCTTTTCCTTTCACAACAAAATTGTCAAGCTATTGCATATAAATTTCTTCCTCTAGATCCCCATGCAAGAAAGTAGTTTTAACATCCATTTGTTCTATTTCTAAATCATAAGCAGTAGCAATGGATAAAATGAATCTAATAGAGGTTAACTTAGCAACAGGAGAGAATATTTCACCAAAATCAACTCCCTCTCTCTGGGAGTAGCCCTTGGCCACTAATCTGGCCTTGTACCGTTCCAACTTTCCGTTTGCACCAAACTTCTTTTTATATATCCACTTACAACCAATGGCCTTTCTTCCTTTGGGAAAACTAACAAGATCCCAGGTGTCACAGTTTTTCAAAGACATCATCTCATCATGCATGGCCTGCATCCAAGACTCGCATTCTTCTGAAGAGAGAGCCTCCCTGAAAGATCTAGGTTCATCATCAGTACATAACAAAGCAAATTTACAACAAAAATCAGGTGGGCTATACCTGTCAACTGGATTTCATTGTCTTGTGGATCTTCTCAAAGGTAGAGTAAGAGGTTCCTCCTCATGTTCATCCTCATTGTTTTCAACTTCTTCTGTTACAACGGATTCATCAAAACTCTCTTCTTCTTCTCCATCTTCTTGTCCATCTCTCTGTTCTTCCACATGTGCATCTTCTTGCTTAGTTTCAAAATGCACTGTCTTTGACTTTTCCTTTGGTTGCACATCTTCAGAGTTAGCTCTAAATTCCCTAAAAATAACATCTCTAGAAAATATCATCTTTTGTGTTAGTGGATTCCAAAGTTTATAACCTTTAACATTTTCACCGTAACCTACAAAGATGCATTTCTGATATTTGGGATCCAATTTAGATCGCTTCTCTTGAGGCACATGAACAAAAGCCTCACAACCAAAGACCCTTAAATGTGAAACTGAAGGCTTTTTACCCAACCACATTTCATAAGGAGTTTTATCAACAAGAGCTTTACAAGGAGATCTATTAATTAAATAACAAGCAGTATCAACAGCCTCTGCCCAAAAGCATTCATCTAACTTAGCACTACATAACATGCTCCTAGCTCTTTCCATTAATGTATAGTTCATTCTTTCTACTACCCCATTTTGTTGGGGTGTGTAAGGTGTAGTCTTCTGCCCTAACAATTCCTGCATGTTTGCAAAACTCATCAAATTCCTTAGAACAATATTCACCCCCATTGTCAGATCTCAATACTTTTATCTTATAATCTATTTGCTTTTCAACCAATGCCTTAAATTCCTTAAATTTGGTGAAAACTTCAGATTTTGAATGCATAAAATAAATCCAAGTATATCTTGAGTAATCATCAATGAAGGAAACATAATAACGAGATCTACCCAAAGAATATGTATCCACTGGACCACACACATCCGAATGAATAAGTTCTAACAATCCATTAGCTTTATTAGTTCCTTTAGGAAATGATGACCTATTTTGTTTACCAAACACACAATCCTCACAAAAATCATTTTTACCAACAAAATAATCAGAAATACTGTCTACTAGTTTCTTATCAAGTATGGTCCTAAGACCTTTTTCACCAATGTGACCCAATCTATGGTGCCACAACATACATGCATTTTCAGCGCTAGTTACAAAAGAGGAGTTACAAAAAGTAGAGGCATGTAGCATAAATAAATTCCCTGTCTGAGATCCTTTAGCAACCACCAAACTTCCCCTTACCATCCTGCAACCAGACTTGTCAAATGTCACATGCATCCTAGAATCATTCAACTTGGAAACTGAAATTAAACTTTTTGTAAGTCCTGGAATATGTAAAACATCATCAAGGGTTTTAACCCTCCCATCACTGAAACACAACTTTACCTTTCCTTTACCAATAACCTTTTGTGAGCTATTATCACCCATGAAGACCTCTCCTCCATCATATTCTTTGTATGTAGAAAACCACTCCTTATGAGGAGTCATATGGAAGGAAGCACCTGAATCAATAAGCCAAGCATCATTACAAACTGTGTTAGCTGAAATAATCAAAGCATCAGAATCACCATTATCAGAGGAATTTTCCATGGAGGAATCTACATTCTTTTTCTTGTTTCTACATTCCTTCTTCACATGTCCCCGTTTACCACAGTTCCAACACTTCACTCTGCTCTTTCCAGGGGTCTTAGATCGTCCTTTAGACTTATCCTTCTTCTTATCCCCTTTAGGCTCTTTCTCCTTGGGCCTACCTCGCACATGCAAGGCATCTTGGGAGCCACTGCGCATGGTCTTTCTCCTCATCTCCTCTGAAAGAAGTATGGGAATAATAGTATCCAACTTAGGTTCTGCACCACCACTTGTTATAGCAATAACTAAATTTTCCCAAGATTCTGGCAAAGAGCAAATCAATAAAATGCATTTATCCTCATCTTCTATTTTAACATCAATAGATGCAAGCTGACTTATAATCAAATTAAAAGCATTCAAATGTTCAGCAATAGATTCACCATCCTTCATCTTTAATGAATACAAACATCTTTTGAGATACAACTTGTTAGACAAACTCTTAGTTTGGTAGATTTCACCTATCTTCCTCCAAAGCTTGTATGCTATGTCTTCTGAAGAGACATTTAGGAGGACAAAATCTGTGAGACACAACCGAATAGTCCCTCGAGCCTTCTTGTCTAACTTATTCCAATCTTCATCTGACAAGGTTGAAGTAGATGGCTTCTTTTCAACTGAAACTGGTAACAACTGATCTCTTTCCTCAAGAAGGTCCTCCACTTTCAACTTCCATATCGCGTAACCAGTTCCATTGAACTTCTCAATATCTAGATGAGAGGTGGAGGCCATGGTATGCAATCTTTCACAAATCTGCAAAACCCACAACACAAAAGCTCCCACTACAGCAAAAAACCTTTAACACTCTAAAAGGAAAGCGTCCCTTCCTTAACAAACCGTTAGCTCTGATACCAAATGTTAAAAAACAAGGTGAAGAAAGCTTGCAATTTGAACTTAAATGTGTGAATGCAAATCTGAAATATATAGATTAACCTTAGCCTTAGTGTGAAGAAAGAATGAGAGAGAGAGATAGAACAATTATAACACATGCAACAACAGATTTACGTGGAGAAACCCCGAAGGGAAAAAACTCCACCACCGAAAGAGAGGAAAGTATATTACTGATAATCTTCAATATTACATGCAGCAATAGACTTCTCTTATCATTCCCTATAAATCCAGTAGCACCCTGTTACCTTGCAAAACTGAATTCTTCATAACACTAGCTCAAGGCCCCAATTTATAGAGATTTGTGAGGATGAAAACCACCATGGTTTCACCAAACAATAGGCAGCAATACCACCTAGAAAAACCCATGCCTCCCTCCTTGAAATGGTCAAAAAATACCAAAAATAGCCTCTTATAGATGCTCTTACAACTGTCATAAGGCATCTTTTATGCATGGGCACCTAAAGTCTAAAAATAGCATATTCTATCATAGGGAATCTGTCATACTATCATAGAATCTTATGACAACTTGCATGCATGTCATAGATGCTCTTACAACACCCTATTTTTACCCACAACCTTATTTTAGAAGATTCCAAGGTGGGACGCCTAGCTAATTTGTCCTTTTCCATAAGGATAAACAGTTACGGTAACACTGCATTTACATAGTCTCTTTCACCACTGTTGGTCAAACAGTTTCACCTCTTATGGGTAAATTTACAAAACACTTTAGGAGAATAATAAAATAAAGGATTTACAAGGTTGATGACACCTAAATCCTAACATTCTCATGCCTCATGGGGATCTTGAGAATCAAAATACTTTTGGTGACATTAAGTTGCATAAATAATTTCCCATACATAGTTTGATTTGGGTTTAAAATTGAGCATCTTGTGTGAGTGTGAGTAGAGAATCATCATGTATATTCTCTTTCTTTGAGTTGTGAAATATTGATCAAGTTATAGATTTTGTTTTTTATTTCTTGTGTTTATCTTAGAGGGCTTGCCTTGGCGAAAAAGTACTCACCCAAGGGAGCAACTCAACTAGTAACACTCTAAAGCCAAGAGTATTTCAAGCTAGGATATAAATGTGGGTATTGGAAGAAACGCCAGTATCACGTGATTGATTCTGACAAGATGGATCTGAAAGGGGACTCTTGTCATATGGGTCAATCTCCATGAACGAAAATTCCTTACTAGAACCCATGTGCTAGAATTTACCAAAATCCTTAATCTATTTGTTCATGCAAGAACAGTTGTTCTGAAGCCGCCCCACACTTTTACGGTCTTTAGTAGAAATTGAAAACATGGCATGGGAGTTTCATGGGTGGTGATGCTTGGCTGCCCTATATAAGTGAGTGTCATGGAGGGGAGCCAGTGGGGTCAAGCATCTAACCATTCGCTAAAGATAAGCATAGCTGGACTTGTCCAAGTGGGGATCCAAGAAATATTGTCTTACACATCCATAGGGGTTGTACTTGTTCTTGTTTGAAAACACAGTGCTTTGATAAAAAACATTTGAAAACAAACATTCAACATGATCCTCAAAATTTCAAACCCTTTAGGAGGCAAATACCATTGATAAAATTCTTGTGTTATTACTTGCCCTTGGGATTACATCCTTAGAGGTTTCTAAGCACTTGAATTTACATCTTAATTTTCCCACTAAAGTTAAACAGTAGGTAACCCTTGCCTTAATTTCATCAAATTTTCACATAATATACGTTGTGAAATGAGATGAAGTTGAGAAATTTGACATTTAGTTTGAAATCTAATCAAGAAGTGTTTGTGGTAAAAAGAATCCATTAAGCAAAGATTAAATCAATTGAACTCCACACATGTGTTTGGAATCTTTTGGTCATATGGTTTTCATGCAAACATTGGTCTTTTGATTTTGAATTACTCTTAGAGAAAGGAATGTTCTTCACTATCTTGGTTTCGTAAACAAGTCTTTCCTAGGTTCATTTAGGATCAAATCAAACATTTCACCCATCCCAAGCACCTATCAAAATCCATCCCACCAAACAACTTTAGAGCTTTGGAAACATCATTCTAGATTTGGGTAAATCATCAAAATCAAAATCACCTTGTTTAGTTAAGTGTATGGGAATGTATCCTTTCTCATACATTCAATTGAATTAGCAATCCTTTGAACAAGTTCATCCTAAGATCACATCTAACATCTTATGGTTTACAAGTTCATTATCCAAATCAAACCAATCAAAATCAAACCCTAAGTCTAGCATTGATCCAAAGTCACTAAACGCTCAACACTCATATCATTTCCCCTTCATCTCATCATTGGTCCTAAGAACCTTAGAGGTCACTTTTGCAAGAAGGTCAAAACACAAGAGGAAAATGGAATATAAACTTGATCCATACATCATGAGTAATCCAAATCAATTGAACTTTCAAATCGTTACAATGCTAATTGATTATCAACACTCACAACCATACAAACCATACTTGGGATAATTTCCTTCGACAACTGTCAATAGTACAAATGTGAGTATGCCCAAATTGAATTTTGGGACACCTTTCCCAATGGTGGATTTAAATGCAAGTCCAAACCTACAAATATATCAATTGAACAATCAATGCATGAGCCTTCAAACAAACAATGTCATCCCACCAAATCCCTACATGCAAAATGAGAAAGTACCAAGTACAATTTTTCCCAACATGAATCCAGAAATTTTTTGGATAAATATGTTTACAAATTGTACAAATGTTGTTTAGATTCCAAACAAGATGTTAATGACTCCAAGATAAGGTGACACCATGCAAAATAAAAGTTACCTAAATCAAGACAATGTTCAATTTCAACCTATCATACCAAATTTGAACATCATCCCAAATTAGAACATTGTCCAAAATCAATTTGTCTATGATCCCATGCAAACACCACAAGTGTACATCCCAAATACACTTGAACAAAATCCAAATCAAGGGATTCAAAATCAAGATCAAGATCAAATTTCACTTGAACAACTTTCTTCACATGCCAAACTAATTGAATTATTGAGCCAAGAGATATCTTCACTCCAAAGTCAATACACCTGTCCATGGGTTGAACCATGTCATCAAAGAATTGAGTTGTTTCCACAACCAATTCAAGAACACTATCTCCAATCTCAAGAAGTTAGATATCAAGATCAACCACATCAACATATCTAACCCCCATGTCTCAAATATCAATCACCATGTCTCAAAAACCAATCAACACATCTCAAAGACCAATCACATCTACAAGATCAATCACCACAAGGTCAAGTGAAAATATCATAAGGGAACAAAAGAAAATACACACCACTAGGGAGACCAATCAAATTAATCCTGCAATAATTGGTACAAGAAAATCTCATCAAGCTCCCCATCTATGGGAACTATCAAGAACCCCTAGTTAAACCACTAGGGTATAATGAGGAGCACGATTGTGATTTTCACAAAACAAAAGGACACACAATATCAAGTTGTATTCAACTAAAAAATATCATCCAAGACCTCAATAACCAAAAGATAATCACTATTGGGGATAATGATGAACATCCAACCATTGGTGATAGCATTAGCAATCTCCCCACCACAATTTCTAAAAGCAATGATCAAGATCTATCCATCAAAGAGCACATTGAAGATGTTCCTATCTCATTCAAAGATAAAATTAATGTACATCAAGAGTCACCTTTCAATCATGATCAAAATCCATTGACAATAACCAACAATGATCCAATCAAAGAAATTCCAACATCATTTAACTCTATGGTTGAAGGCATTGGAAATCCCTCCACCATAATTGTTGAAAACAATGATCAAGATCTATCCATCAATAAAGATGCTTTCACCTCATCCAATGAGACATTGACCAATGATCATATTGAAAATGTCTCTACATTGCATTGTGAGTTAGAGTGAATATCTCAAGAATTTATTCCAAAGTATGATCAATTTCTTTCACCAAAGTCTAGCAATGGTCCTTTCCAAGACATATTGACATCCTTCGACCTCATGATTTCCAATATTGAAGGAATCTTCAACACGACACCTGATCCAAGTCCACTCAAAGATCAAGAGGATATTAAGCCACTTCCCATGCCTAATGAAGATATCCAAGAACCATTTGTAAGCAATCCATCCTTTGAAACTGAATCATGTGAAGAACTTGATTCAAAGCATGTCGAAAGAAACTCTAAAATCATTCAAGATCAAGAATTTATATCTTCAATCTACTATAATGATCTAATGGACACTCTCCTATCCATACAAGATGTCACAAATGATGATCACATCAACATAATGCATATTCATCCATCTACCCATGAGATGTTTTCTTTGGATGGACACGTCAATGATCTTCATTCAGAATAGGATCCCTTTACTCTTGACACTATCACACAAAAAGAACAGGTTATTGATTTATACAACCAAATAGAGTTGTCAACATCAGAATCAGATATATCCAAAATCTAGAAAAAAGACATCAAGGATGAGGATATCCAACATTATCCACTCAAGGAAACAAGACAAATAGAACAGGATATTATAGAGTTAGCGGAGCAAAAACTTGAAACAATGTCTCCTACGATTGTCATTTATTGAAGAATGCACTCTAAACAAGAGCTCTTAGAATAGGCAAAATCAAAGAATGAATGTACTACCACCACCATACTGGGGGAAACTTCATCTTAAGCAAGTGTCAACATAGGGAGCACGAAGAATCCTTATGATGAAACCGATGTCAATACTACAACCAGTCACATCACGAATCTTCATCCACCCATCACCCCATCCATGAATTGGGACCAACATCAAAAGAAAGATTTGAATCAAAGCAGAATGAACATTATCAAAGGAAAAGAAGCTAAAAAGCATAATGGAAAAATCAAATACGCATGGATACCAAAACATACAAAGAAAGATTATCCCTATCAAACTCCATTAGTCAAAGAAACTATGGGGAAAAATTAAAAAAATGGAAAAGTATCCATCAAAGATGTCCACAAGAGAAAAAGGAGTCTTTTCAAGCTACGTACAAATTGTATCAAACAGTTGGTCCTAATTCCACACACACTTTTGTATCCACCCATCATTGCTCATCTTCTGAAGTTTGGAGAGTCAAAGGTTCCAAGCTATCAACCAATCCATCTTATATGATCCCTAAATAAACTCCATCCACTCCTCCATGCATGATATTCAATTCCAAAATTGACCATGTATTGGAAATGACCCTTCATCATAACGATTCTGAAGGTAGTCTATTACGATGTACACACAAAGACACAGTCAACCCCACTATCAATAAAGCAGATTAGGAATCTCAAAAGTTGTATTCAAGTGCACGTATCTTGGCAAAGCAACTTCTTCAAGTAGGATACCGATGGTACATTATGATAGAAGCGTCTACATCAACATCACCAAGTGGGTCAACTTAAAATGTTTCAAAAAAAATTCAAAAAGATCAAAAAAATATGAAAATAAAATAAAATTAGAAAAAAGGATTAAAAATTTAAAAAATCATCCTCTAGTGTAAACCACATGGGCGATGCTTTGGGCAAGACCATGAAAAAAACCTAGCAAATAGTTGTCATGTGTAGAATCGAGCATCTGCGTGTACCACTCCAGGAGAAAGCATCTCATCTCATCCATAATAAATCTAACATTCCATCTATCTTATCAATAATAAATCCATTCATCCATGAACCATTGATCCAATCCATTTTCAACCATCTACATATACAGTCTGAGTTATCTTGATCTTGACAAACTTCGATGCACACTTTACACTTGCTTATGGTAAACATCTTGACATGGGTTGTTTTCATTGATCCTATCCTATACAACATTATCTGAACTATGAAGAATTATCCAATAAAGCATTCCATCTTTTAAACACCTTATTTGATAACAAGATAATCCTTGGCATCCTTTGCATGCTTACCATATCCATCCATCCACATGCCTATTCAAGCATCAGCCCATCACATTCCATATATTACTAGACACTAGGGGCGGATATTTACATCTTGCTTTGGGAATAAATCTTGATCTATATACTCCAACTTATGTGGTGATCCAAACATTGGAAAACATGAAATCAAATTGCTTAAAGTAGTTGTGATCCAAAAAAATACAAATCACTAGTCCATGGCATATTTTGAAAAGAAGATATTCCTTATTAGCCTTCATCTTTCATCAAAAATCAATCCAAACAATCTCTATCAATTGCATCTAATTTGCACGTCAACATCACATCAAATCATCCAAAACATCTTTTTTTCCAAACCAAGCTTCAACAATCATGATCAATCCAATCCAATCAAAAAATCATCATCTCAGGATATCCTGGTTTAACACTATCCTTCCATTGTTGTGCATCCTCAACAATGTTATCATCATCAATCCTTGCATTGTTGTGCATCCTCAACAATGTTATCGTCATCAATTCCGATCAACCAATCCTTTCATTGTTGTGTATACTCAACAATGTTATCATCATCATCAATCCATCGATTCGATCATTCAACCTTAGCTTGGTCTTCAACAAAATCCCTAACAAAGCACTGATATCGTCACATATGTCCATATCCAAATCGTCAAAATCGTGCGAAAAATCCAAAAAACATCAAAACATATCAAAATCCAAAAACACTTGAAAAATTAGAAAAACATCAAAAACATTGGAATCCAAACTATGTTGTCTCTGAGTTTAAACGTAGGAAAGGCTCATCTCTTATTAGCCCCCAAGACATCAAAATCCAAAAACATCCAAAACATGGAAAAATCCAAAAACATAAAAAAACATATCAAAAATCCAAAAACATTCAAAAAAACACCAAAATCCAAAAAACATTCATAAAATCTCAGAAAACCCCAAAACATCAAAAAATCAAAATTCAAAATATTTGTAAAAATCTCAAAAAATCCCAAAAAAATAGCCTCATAACATTCCAAAAATGTCAAAAGCATCCAAATATTTGAAAAAATCCATCAATCTCATGTCACTTTCACTTGAAATAATCAATCATCCATAATAAACTGATCATCACCTTCATCCTTTGGCAACACAAACATAAACAATCATAGTAGTCAGCAAAAGCAAGCTTCAATCACAAAATCAAAATCGAAGCAACAAACTGTTAAATGAAAAATCAAACTCTTGATCATTTTCAAACATGTCATTCAACCTTATATCAATAGCCTATGAATCAACTTATCAAACCATAATCATCCTATACAATTCATGTCCTAGGATATATCGTTCCGACAATGGGCATCATTTTCGATATCACCTTGGGTTTTTATCCTATCAAAACACATACCTCTAGCTGAAGGTATGAAGAACATTGGCTTGTTTGTATACTTGATCTTCTCATTTGATTTATCTTATTGTGCTCATTCCAAGGACCTCTCAATGATATCCAAATAAAAGATTTAGAGAGATAGGAATGGGGCAACGATCATTATCTTTTGTCTACTGTGCTTGTTGGACATTCTTGTAAAATAACTTGGAAAATACTTGCTTTGTTAGGTATGTCCTAGAAAGGTTTCTGTATGTCAAGTGTGAACAAGAATATTCCTATTTGTTTGTTGAGTCAAAGTCCATCGCACTGGGTACAACACCATCCTGGTTCTTTATACCTTGATGCATCATATCTACATATGTAATCAAACATAAGATAAGTATCCCTTTTAAAGTCCCAATCCTTGATAAGAAAATAATAATCATCATCTATCATCATCATTATCTCTAATAAAATCTCATCAGATCATGGACTTATTGGATCCTCTTGTCATCACTAGATTTCTTCTTTTATGCACTAACATCATGTCATGAATAGTTAATCATCATCATCAATGCATCCGTCATGCATCCATCTCACATCCACAAAACCGTTAGCATACCACATATCATTCATTAATTCACATGCATTGCATTTGCATCATCATCATAATATAGATCTATTAGTCTAAGCATTTGCATAAATCATACATTTTCATAATCATATAGGCATTATTGCATCATCTATCTCACATACATTGCATCATCATCCATACCATCCATTTTGAACCTCTTTATCGTGAGATCGACCCTCAAATCGAATCTTTTCACTTGGTCTCTTGAGGGGGAAATGTACTAGTGTACCTCTTTCCGCTCGGGCATCCGAAAAAAATAAAAAAATTCATCGCGGAAAGTTTATTCTTTGAACCAACAGAACAAGTACATTGCTTCAAAGAGGGGAAAAATGTGGACACACAAAATTGGCATAATGCATTCAACTAGGTCATATTCATCCATTCAGCAAATAAATCAAGTTTATTTATCAAATTCCTAAAGTCCTCAATTTAAATCAAATAAATCAAGCCTTTTATTTAATTAAATCTAAAATCACCTTCTACCCCTCTTTGATTTAAATAAATCCAAATATTTGAGTCAAATTGGTCAAAATCACCTAATCATCATTAAGCTAACCTAATCACCCATCACATCCTCTAGATAATCCCACTTGCACAAATGAATCAACTTATTGATTTATCAAAATCATCATTTTCCATCAACATGGAATCTTTTAGGAATATTCCCTCAAGTTTGAATTCAAAGAAAAGTGGACATGTACATCCAACAAGTCATTTATGAGCTCTTACATGGCTCTTACATGTCCCTTGTACAAGTCAAACTTAGTATTTATTTCACAATTTGAATTTGAAATTTCCCTATCTTGGGCACATTTCCCAAATCTTGCACACTCTTCAACCACTCAC
This sequence comes from Sequoia sempervirens, assembly GCA_007258455.2. Taxonomy (NCBI): domain Eukaryota; kingdom Viridiplantae; phylum Streptophyta; class Pinopsida; order Cupressales; family Cupressaceae; genus Sequoia; species Sequoia sempervirens. Next base: position 17,713 of record VDFB02338594.1, on the reverse strand, counting down.
AAGATGACAAATGTCCTCATTTCATTGGTCCAATCTTTGTCCCACATTCATCCATTTAGCCAATCCCTCATCAAGAAAATATATAAATGAAGGCTTCATTCTTGTTCAAATCCTCCACAATCTCCACAACTCCACAATCTTTATGCAAGGTCATTCTCTTAAACTGAGAACTGATTTTTCCCACCATCACTCCATCATCATCAAGGCATTTCATCATCTAGCTTATCTTAGCAAGGATTGGGAAAGGTCTTCTTTCTATAGAAGCACCAATCCACTATGGAATATATTATTTATTATGCTCATTACAATTTAAATTAGTTTGTTTTATTGTTATATTCATAGAGCATAAGAAATTATTTCATAAAGAATACCTTTTGATTTGCATACTTTTAACTAACTTCATAATGATATACAAGGAATAGAAATAAAAGTTGATGATTATCTGGTGTTACAATAATTAAATAATTATATTATTTTATATATTATATTTAATAAATATTAATATAATATAATATATTAAATAATATAAATATTAATATCACAAAATATAATATAAGATTACAATTAAGGATAGGTAATGTTACAATTTACTTGGGGTTTTAATGAGGATTAGGCTTAAGATTTAATTAGGTTTGTAGTAAATAGTTAGGCTAAAATTAGGAATATATAATAAATATTAATAAAATTATAATACAAATATAAATTAATTTAAATATAGTATAAAATATAATATAATTTAATATAATATAATATAGGAATACATTTAAGATTAGGTAAAGGTTATAATTTAATTAAGTTTCAATTAGGTTTATAATTCAATTAGGATATGGTTAGGGGTGGGGATCATTTAGCATTCTATTATGGTTAGAGTATGGGTTACATTTAAGATTATTGTTATTTTTGTGATATGTATAGATTGATTCATTTTTAACATGATACTTTTTTTTATAAGAGGGGTAAACACTTTTGACCCAAAGCTAGATGGAACCAATGAGGCTATAGTATGACTAAATTTGGACCTCACTAGACATCTAGATCCCCTTAAGCCATCCTATCACCCTAAATCATAAATCAATTTCTTAAGGGGTCCAAATATGACAAATTTCTAAAGGGGATCAAAGAAGTTATTAAAATTTGGTGAAGTTTTGCAAGGCAACCAAATTTAACAATAATAAGATCGTGCAAGATTATAATATGAATGAGATATCATGATCTAGGTTGGTCAGTTGAAACAAGAGTAGATCTCAATCAACTATTCCACAAGAAAATTTTCTTCACTAACTTGCAAGTTCATTAAATATTCCAAGGGGAACCAAAACTTTACCCTATGTTTTGTAAACTCTAAACCCTGAACTCTAAAATATAAACCCTAAACTCTAAACCATTCGTTTTTTCCAACACAACAACTTAAAGTGAAATTTGGTTGTCATAGGAAAATCCACCATATTTAATTCCCTTATGCCATGTAATTTTGTCCTAGGATCTTACTACATGTACATCCCCTTAAGTTATCCTATTACCATAAACCCTGAACTCTAAAGTCTAAACCCTAAACCCTAAATCCATCATTTTTTCTTTAAAGGCTCTTAATGAAATTTGGTTTCCTTGGGAAACTTTGCCAAATTTTATTCACTTGAGACATGTAATTTTCTCCTCGGAGCTCACTAGACATAGATCCCCTTAAGAGATCCTGTCACCCTAAATCGTAATTCAATTTCTTAAGGGGATCAAATAAGTTCTTAAAATTTGATGATGAAAGTTTCCCAGGGCAACCAAATTTAACAATAATAAGATCCCACAAGATTATAATATGAATGAGATATCATGATCTCCTATTGGTCAGTTGAAACAAGAGTAGATCTCAATCAACTATTCCACAAGAAAATTTTCTTCACTAACTTGAAAGTTCATTAAATATTCCAAGGGGCACAAAAACTTTACCCTAAGTTTTGTAAATCCTAAACACTAAACCATTCATTTTTTCCTACCCAAGATCTTAAAGTGAAATTTGGTTGTCTTAGGAAAATCCACCAAATTTCATTCCCTTATGCCATGTAATTTTTTCCTAGGATCTTACTACATATATCCCCTTAAGTTATCCTATTACCCTAAACCCTAAACTCTAAATTCTAAACCCTAAACCCTAAACCCATAATGTGTTCTTAGGCTCTTAATGAACTTTGGTTGCCTTAGGAAACTCCACCAAATTTGATTACCTTATGCCATGTAATTTTTTCCAAGGTTCTTACTACATGTAGATCCCCTTAAGCTATCCTATTACCCTAAACCATAAAGCCGTCATTTTTTCTTTAAAGGCTCTTAATGAAATTTTCTTGCCTTGGGAAACTTCACCAAATTTTATTCACTTGAGCCATGTCATTTTCTCATAGGACCTCACTAGACGTAGATCCCCTTAAGCCATCATGTCACCCTATTTATCGTAATTTGATTTCTTAAGGGGTCCCAATATGACATTTCTTAAGGGGATCAAAGAAGTTCTTAAAATTTGGTGATCAAAGTTGCCCAAGACCCAACCAAATTTAACAATAATAAGATCCTCCAAGATTATACAATATTAATACTTAATTGTATTTTCATTCAAGTAACATGTGCCTCAGACATATAAATCATGCTTACATATAATTTTATCATTTGTATCCAATTATTGAAGGCCGTTTATATTGAATGGTTTAAAGGTATATTTCCTAAACATGTATCTTACATCTTGAAATTACAAATCTAATGTAGGTTCACTCATATCTTAAAGATCGCATGGATCCATTCAATAATATTCACAATCCAACTCCACGCCATCCATCTCCAACACCTTCACCTCTGTCTCCACCCACTCCACCTCGTAACCCCCCACCTCCACCACCTAAAATCAATGAACATGCTCATTTGTAAGCATAAATAAATGCCAATGTTAGAACTATCCAAGATCAAATCAACATTATTCAAAATGATGAATGTGTCGTACCTCATGTGAGGATGTTTGCACCTAGGATGCAAACCCTTGTTGATTTGGTTAGGGCTATGGATGGGATCGTAGATGAGCATCGACAATGGCTAGAGGAGAGGAGAACTCCATATTTTGAAAAGGAAAACACATAGAAATGAAGATCTATGCAATAGAGAGCCACAATAGTTTATAAATTAAAACAATGATCTTAAATAGTTATGAATTTATAAATTTGGTGAACGATGGATATTTTGTGTGATGAATTTATAAATTTGGTTACAAATGGATATTTTTAGTGACATGAATTTATGATTTTGGTTCTAGATGGATATTTTTAGTGACATGGATTTATGAATTTGGTGGAATTTATGAACTTATATAATGAATAATATATAATAGTATATATTTTATGACTATCTACTACATCATGATTTCTCTTACTCAAAAATTGTAATATATACGTGTGTGTGTGTGTGTGTGTGTTAGACATAAAATGAAAGTTTGTGAATTTTCCAAGTTTGTTGTTTAGTATGTGTGTGCATGTATTAAAAATTTGCATATATAGTTCTTAAATTTTTAAATTTGTATGTATGTACATAGTTTAGTTTAATGATTTGTACGCATGCAAATTATGCATCATATTTTTTATTTTAAATGTACATGTACATGTACATTTAATTTTTAATTTTGTATGGACATGCTCTTGAGTTGAACAATCAATGTATATATATGTGCATGTCAATTAAATATATGATCTTAATATATATGTTTCTCATCCTATTTCAATTAAATATATGTTCTTAATATATGTATGCACATGGACTATTTTGTATGATTTAATGTAGCTGCACATTTATATCGAGCATATCATTGATGATTTTAACATTGATGGTATCATCAATCCACCACCTTAGCCACAACCACATCCACCTCCCCCTCACCCTCCACCTCCCCCTCCCCCTCCCCCTCCCCCTCCCCATCCACCTAATATGCCACATCCAACACCTATTGCATCTGACAAGGCTTGCTTGAGAGCACTAATGAATGATCAAGTTGCAACCTTAAAAAATCAAATCAATGTTATGTAGAGTCAAGCATTGATTCCTCCACATGTGAGACATTTTGCATCTGTGATGCAAAATGTTGTTGATGCCATCAGGATCATAAATTCTGATCTTAATAGGCAATGACGAGACATAGAACAAAATGAGACAAATTTATTCTAATGGTCTCTCTTACAAACAAATAGTAGACCTTAAAATAATGAAAGCCCATCTAGCCCCTAGTTTTTTGACCCCATTACTCGACAACCCATTCCACCCAACAAATCTAGAATATCCATTAGGTGGCACATACATCCATAGATGAGTGCACACTTTTGGGATCAATGGTATATGGTTTTTGATAGTCCCCCACATGCTAATTGGGAGTGCCCATTGTATTTTTTGAGAAAAATGTATGTAGAGTTTGTTTTGGGGAAAAATCCTAATTATTTTTATTTTAGATCATTTCAAGGTGTTGGTGGCAGCATGCCACAATAGAGATTAGGGGCAATGGTTGACCCTTGATGCCTTGTGTATGCACAAACCCTTGTTGTTGCTCCTAGTCCTCTCATTCCTGCACATGTACATCATCAAGCTCTGGTCTCAACATTAGGTTCCCTTAATACACTCGCAGGAGACCTTGATCAACATGCTTCTATGAAAGCAAGTGGGGAGCATAGAGATAATGATGATGGCGGAGTTTTTTATGGAGTTGGTCTGAGTATCACTCCAGGAGTGTCAAGGCTCATCCCCCATAGATGTATTAGTTTTCATCAAGTATGTTATGGACCTGATTAAGCCACACCTACTTTAGGTGGACAAGGAGATTTTGGTGGTTCATCTAGTCGCACCAATTCATTTGTAGAGTTCCTCATAGCAGACCATCACCCTAAGGAGATTGCGACATATGTATAATATGCATCTAGGTGTATGTTCATTTTATAAGAATTTTGATGGTTGTATATATCAAAGAAAAGTTTTCAATACATTTTAACAACCAAATTGTTTGGTGTACAGATGACACTAATGATGCAAGGGAAATAATCTATTCCATGATTACATACATTGACATCAGTCGTACTTGGGAACCCTTATGGGGTATTTTGATTTCAATTTTTAAAATTATATATGAAATCATAAATTATTTAACTTGTGTTTTAAATTTATAATTGAATCACATATATGTTTGAAATATTTATGTTGGTTTATGCAAGTCAATCGGCATCCACATTGATTCCTCCTAAGGGATTGTCAAGCACTCCTCCACTATCGGGTGTCATAGATCAAGGGCAGGTACATTCATATTGTATTTTAATTTTTTTTTTACATTAGTATAGTTACAATTTTATGAATTTTGAATTCACTAGATATATGAAATGCATGCATGTACACTTGTAAATATTATAAGTGTTAAATGTCTATGTACATGTATGTCTAGTTGATACGAAAAAAAGAATGGGCATTGGGAAAACATTTGATGTTGTAGTTACTCATGAGGGCACTGATTTCTAGGTTGTTTACAAAACTTTCTACACAAAATGTGCAAACTTGAATATATATATATTAACCTAATTCAATTTTACATGCTTTAATTTTGATCTCATAGGAATTTTTAAGTGCAACTTTCAACCCTGACCAAAACATAGTTACACCACCAGGAGGACATGTAAAGCAGGTTCCAGATCAATTGGTAATTTATTTATTTTATTATATTTAAAGTCAATTATTGTAGACATGCAAAATATGGATAAATTTCAACCCATTAATTTAATCAAATATAACATTTCCACTTCATCATTACCTCATTTAAATAAATCAATCAAATACTAACATTTCATCTTTTATAAATAATTCCCTAGATTCGTATTCCTTAAATTAGTCAACCTTTATCTTTCATCATCCATTTAATTAAATAAACCAAGACTTTATTTAATTAAGTCTCCAAATACATATTCCATCCCTTTTTTATTTAAATAAATCCAAATATTCAAGTCAAATGGGTCAAAATCATCTAAACATCATTTAAGCTAATCTAATCCTAATTAGCCTAACCTAACCACCCATCACATCCTCTAGCTTTTCCCACTTACACCAATAAATCATTTTAATTCAATATAAAATCCTCATTTTCCCTCAACAAAGTACCTTTTTGGAATATTCCCTCAAGTTTGAAAATGAAGACAAGTTGACTTGTCCCTTCCAACATTTCAATAACTTGTCTCTTTCAATTATAAATTTTATATTGAATATATACATAATATGATATTTTTACATATTCTTTTTATTTTATAGCATGAGACACATCTTGTAGTTGAGCATGTACATACAGGTCCTAGGGAAGAGCCTAGTGCACAACCTTGGAATACGGTACAATTAAAATATGATAAATTATAAATTAAATTGTCATTAAATCATTTTTTATTGTCTTACATCTGATTTCATCTTTCTCTTATATAGAGTATTTCAGGTCATCCACATAATCTACATGGTGTGAAGAGGTCTCTTGATTATAGAGACAATACATGACCTAGAAACATGTAACTTTATCTGTTATATTTGTTTATTTCATCGACTATATTTTTTGTTTCTCATGTACTTTGTTGGAATTTATTTCATGCACTTAATATATTGGTTTCATGCACTTAATATGTTACTGTAGACATAAAAAATATCCATAAATTTCAATACAATAATTTAATCAAATAACCTTCATTTAATCAAATCTAACATTTCCACTTCATCATTACCTCATTTAAATAATTCAATCAAATACTAACATTTCATATTTTATAAATAATTCCCTAGAGTCATATTCCTTAAATTAATCAACCTTTATCTTTCATCATCCATTTAATTAAATAAACCAAGACTTTATTTAATTAAAATCCAAGTCATATTTCTCCCTCTTCATTTAAATAAATCCAAATATTCAAGTCAAAGGGGTCAAAATCACCTAATCATCACCTAAGCTAATCTAATCCTAATTAACCTAACCTAACCACCCATCACCTCCTCTAGCTTTTCCCACTTGCACAAATAAATTATTTTAACTCATTTATAAGTTCATCATTTTCCCTCAACAAAGCACCTTTTTTGAATATTCCCTCAAGTTTAAAAATGAAGACAAGTTGACTTGTCCCTTCCAACATGGTAATAACTTCTCTATTTCATGTCTCGCACTCAACATTTATTTCACAAATTCAAATTTGAATTTCCCCCTCTTGGGTACATTGGCCAAAACTTGCACATTCCTCAACCTATGACAAGTTGAGAAGTGGCCTCATCTCATTGGTCCAATTTTGATCCCACATTGCTATATTTTGAGCTCTCTTCCAATTTGAAAATCTATAAATAAAGGGCTTATTCAACAAAATCCTCACATGGAACAAAAAGATTGACCTCCACTCCTATGTTCAAGCTTTATTAGTGCTTGATGCGGTGAATGGAAAAGTGGTAGCTTCTTGTAATAATGAGGAAGGTACGAGTCATGAATAAAAAAATTAGAATACATAATGGTGTTGAGAGGATCCGGCAGATAAATTATTTACTTTGGCACGCTTTGTGGGTCCTACGAAACAAAGGAACTATCTGGAACATGTTCTTTATCTGCAATAGTATTTGAACTAAGATCTCAAAAATGGGCGGGGAACGGAAGAGGGTTGAACCTACCATTTTCGAGTCACACACCAAGAACACTAAAGCATGGAGTAAAATAAGAAGGGTTGGCTTACTTCTATTCATCGAGAAACTCCATGGCCCTAAGGAGGAGATTACTGATTTCTTTGAGAAAATTTGGAATAATGAGGAGGTTCTCCTCTTTGGGAGGAAAGTTCAGATTGATGAAGCTTTGATAGTGGAGGTGACTGGCATTCTGATAAAAGAGTATAATTTTTTTAGAGATAGGAAATTCTCTGACGAATCTATGATGAGGTTCCCTAAGTCTGAAATGCAGAAGCAAAAACTTTTCAAGATGATGAACAGTTACTATGAAGCGGACACTATAAAAGCTTTATGGAGAAAAGTGCTAAGGGTTATCATGGAGTACATCACTCTCGATGGCCGCTTCACTAGGGTTTATGGATATCACTTCATGCTGCTCAAATCACTTCTGGCATAAGGAGAAAGACTAGGATGAGGAAGCACGGATCTCTAAGAAAACTAGATCAAGTACGAAAAGAAAAGTCCTGACCACCCCAAATATGACTCAGATCTTCATGGAGGGGGTCCAGGATATGGTGGACCAGGAAGAGGTTGCTGACAAGCTTTTGAAGTCTATGGATTAGCTGTGGCTAGGCCTAGCTTTGTCTGTTTGTTGGTCGTTTAATGGCTTTTTTGCGGCTTTTTGTGGCTGTCTCTTTTAACTAGTTTTTATATTTTTGGCAACCTTTTTGTCTTTCTAACCTCTATTTTTGTCTTAGCTTGTAATGTTACTTTGTGGTTTTGGGTCCCTGTAAAACCTGTTTATCCTCTTTTATCAAAAAAAAAAGGATCTACAATTCTTATACAAAGTTACTCTCTTGAATTGAGAACTAATTTTTCTCTTGACCATTGCATTTCATCATTTCAAATTTTAGCAAGGATTTGGAAAGGGTCACTGGCACATTTGACACCAATCCACTATGGAATAGGTACATGTTATGCTCTTAGATGTCTTTTAATCCTTTTTGATATTTGTTGCATTTTGATGCATTTACATGTTATTTCATAGGAGTATTTTGATGAATTTGTAAGCTACTAACCCATGCTTGAGGTTTTAGTGTTTGCCAATTTTAGGTGCTCTCATATTGGCACTAGAAGGTGCTCTCATATTGGCACAACAACAACAAGATCAACAACAAACGTTGTTCATACAAAAGAAGGTGGAAGCCTACCTCACTTGACAAAACATATAGATACCATTGAACAACACACCGACCAACCCACCCATCCAACCCATGATTGAAACACCCCAAAACACTTTCATCCCACCCCCTAATTTATAAATTGATGTAACAGAACAAATCAGGTTTCTCTCGCAGCAAGTGCTCAATCTTAAATTAGGTAGAACAACAAAGACACCAAGAAACTTGTTTCTATATCCATTTGACAAGAGCCTAGTGATGAAACTATTCGCCAAGGGATTTGAGATCCAAAAATTTAACAAATATCGAGGGATGGGAAACCCCGAAGATCACATAATGGAATTCTAGGTTCATTGCATGGAAGTTTCATATGACGACATTTATCTGATGTGACTATTTCCTAGAAGTTTGGGAGGTCACACTATGGAATGGTTTTCTCACTCACCTTCAGGCATTAGAACATTTCAACAAATTATAGATGCATTCATAAAAAACTATGCATGCAACATTGCAATGGCTGTTAGTCTAGAAGAACTCTCAGCTCTGAAACAAGGAAAGGGTGAATCATTCACTTCATTCCTACAATGATGGTGATCCAAGGCCAATCAAATCAAGTGGACCATGCCAGAAGAACAAAAATTTTGCACCATCATCATCAACCTTGATGGCCTCTTGGAATTTCATCTAAAGGTTCAAGGCATCACCACATATGATCAATTGATCCCCAAGGTGCTTAGCATTGAATGAGCCCTCATGACTCAACCAGTGGGATCAACCTCATACCCTGAACAGCAAAACAACTACCCATCTTCCAACTACAATGATAAACCACACACATGGGAAAGGAATTTTTTTTTTACTAATGATGGTGTCATCGATGCCAAGGTGTTCATTAGTTCCCCTCACCAAAATACATCCGCACCATAAATCCAAACACAACACCAAAATAATCATCACATAACACACCAACCAAACAACAATCCAACAATCAATAATCTCAATGATCAAATCGAGCCACCTCAATGGAACAAGAATTATCCCAAGAAAAAGTACACTGCTTTGGGGGAACCATTAGAAGTCATCATGAAAAAGCTGATAGATGAAAAACTCATCTAGGCACCTACCTTTGAGAATTACCAAGAACCGGATGTGAAGCCTCCTTGGTATAATGAGAATCAACTTTGTGAATTCCGTAAAATCAAAGGCCATACCAAAAAAAGTTGCATGAGATTGAAAAACATCATTCAAAATCTCATCGATAAAAAAATTATAAATATGGAACAACCAACAAGAAATTAGGATCTTAAGATATATACAAATTCGATGCTGAATCATAGTAACAAAGGGAATAAAAATGATAAAGGGAAAGGTAACCATGTAAACCTAAACCATGTGTACAAATTTTTTGTTGCCTCCCTAGATGAATACTACACAGTCATCACCATCAAAGGTGCCCATGCCGATTGTGGAGTCACCACAAGAGGTGGAAAAGTCACCATTGCAGGATCATCCCAGCCAGAAAAAGTTCCTAAATCTAGATCAGTTCCTAATGGATATAATGTCCTAGATCAACTCAATAGAATGCCAACACAAATCTCCATCATGGAGTTGCTAAAAATCTCATCTTCCCATAGGAAAATCCTTGAATAAGCAATGACCTCATCCACTGTCCCCACAGATCTTGATGTGGAGAAATTCCAAGCTATGGTCAAAAACATCATTAGGCCTAACCTCCTGAAATTCTCTAACTAGGATTTCCCCACTCAACAATCTCACAACCAAGCACTTCACTTAGAATTCATAGTACATAAGAGAAAATTCAAAAGGGTGTTGGTGGATAGAGGTACAGGTTTGAATATATGTTCTCTCAACCTCATCAAACAATTGAAAATCCTAGAGGATTTTTATTGAAAAAGGAAAGGGTATCACAATAAGAGCATATTATGATCAAGAAAGAGTGTCCCAAGGCATGATCAAACTCCCTATTCAAGTAGGGTCGGCTCTCATAGAAACCACTTGTCAGGTCCTGTACCTTGACTTACCATATAACATCCTTCTGGGACATCCATGGATTCATACTATGAAGGAAGTAGTGTCAACCTTCCATCAATGTGTGAAATTCACACATGAGGGACAAGAAGCTACCATCCATGGAGATCCCAAACCCTTCTCCTACTGCAAAATCCTCGAAGCAAAGTATTACAAAATCCCCCAAGTACCAAAAAATGATGAGGGCCCATCCACATGATACATCGATCCTGCCACCCTTGCATCCACTTCTGTGACAAAGACACCCACCACTCCTACCATTCCCACCATTTCTCACATTAAGCTCATCATCTAGGATGAAATTTGTGTAAGCTACAAGCTCCCTAACAATTCTTTTTTGGTAGGACAGTTACCACAATCTCCTAGATCACAAAGTCATCCATAAGAAAACCAAGCTTCCACATCACAAACATCTCCTAAAGACTATCTTGAATTCACAAGCTCGGGAGACCTTGGCTAGGAGGTTATTGAGGAAGATCTATCACATATGCTATATCAAGATGAAAGACCAACAACTAATTTACCAATGGATGAAAGAAGCAAGGGTCTATAATGATGCTCGCAATGGGCTATGATAGAAATCAAACACTGGGACAAAATGACAATGGGCTCATAATACCTATCATGCTAGAGACACAACCGATAAAAAATATTGGCCTTGGATGTACCCATTAGAGCATAACCATATGGGCCCAAAGTCCTCCAATCAGAATGGTTAATAATCCTCCTCAGTTGACCGTAGTAGAACTACGATTACCAGTGTCTATAGGGAGAGTCGTAGATGACTTGACATTTGATATAACCAATGTTTGTAGTAGTAACGATGATGAGGATCCCACACCAAATTTACTTAGGCTATTGGAGGATACCACTCCTTGCATGATTAGCACCCTATCTTATGAACCAGATCACCATCAAAATCATGAGATCCGCCTAGTATATCCCCAACTCATTGGCTATAACCAATGAGGACCACTGGTTCTTGATACATTCAAAAATGATGAGGCACTCTTAGAATTCATGGGATTGTAGGATAACATTCTAGAGGAGTGGTCACATTGACAAAAGGATATGAAAATCATGGCAAATCCTAACCTAGGAATTGGACATTCTAGTAGGCAACTATCTTTTCATGGTCGTTCATTTACTTATCAAACCAGGAAGCATATACTTGAAATGGAGCGGCACTGTATGTGTACTAAGAACCAGTTTCAGTCACAACTTAACAGAAATAAATACTTGGAAGGAATTCTACCTATGCCATAGGAAAGTAATGAAAAGTATTCTTAACTCAAACATAACTTAACCAAAGTAGAAATCATAACAACTACTACTACGAAACAAACCATGAACTGGCCTTATGCTATAGGAACAAACACCGTGATGGATTCTTGATGCTGTAGGAACAATATAAGACTAAGTTTGTGTTGAAACTTTTAAGAATCTAATCTAACCTATAATCAACACAAGATAAACAACTACTCAACTATAGATACTTACTAAGTGGGCCCCCTTAGCAAGCATCAACCAATTTACACAAAGATTAAACTTAGAACTTCATCAAATTTTATTCATAACTTGAAGTAATCCACATTGATTGTTCTATTTCCAGAAAACTAACAAAACTCTGATTCTTATTCTGATACCAACTTTTACAAAATTTGTTTCCTGTGTTCTTCACCCGCATAGGAGGAACACTTATTTAAATCAGGAAAGTAACTAACTACCTAACCCTAATAGAGAAAGACGTGGATATAAATGTATCCTAAAACTGAGGAACATACTTCATAAATGAGCTTATCTGTTCAACACAATTCAGAGAGAATTTAGCATTCCACTCTTCCCAAATTAATTAACATTTAGATTTCTTCCCAATAATTCGGTCAGAGAGTCTTTGTCAAATTAGCTTCCTCGAACTCCTGCAGAAAATGGACTTTACTGCAAGGTTGAGATCAGCTTCACTTGACTCGTTCATGCTTCCTTCAACAACCTATGAAACACAAGGTAACAAAAGCAAAAGAAAACACACATGGAAACTACATGATATTCATTCATTAATCACATATTAAATATATTTCATTATTCAAAAACTACATGTGTTATACCAGTCATTTGGGAAGTCAAACAGGGTAATTAATACAAACATATGGAAATGTTAGGTTGTAGGAATATAGGAATGTATTGATACAAGATACCACCCGATAAAAAAGGTCTTTAAAGAGTTAAAACAACCATTAACAACAAGAGTAAGGGTATTAAAAATACAACACAATACTCAAATCATGAGCATATTTTGGGCTCATTATTTGCCCCCTACTTAGCCTAATGTTGGTCCTCTAGCATTAAACTTCTCGGTTGTCTCAGTAGGTGTGGCATGACCCTGAAATGAAGTTTTGAACTTGTAATAGAAACCTCTAAAATTCTACAATCTTTCATATCTACAGGCTTCTGTATCCTCATAAATATATGTAGATCGATAGGGGTAAAGTGGCCACATTAGCACAGGAGATCGAAATGTCAAAGGCAACCATAACTCAAACCTCTTCTAAAGATTGAGCTGCATGTATGTCTCTATTCTTCTGAGGGTTGCCTTGAGATTTAGGGGGCTATAAGGCTCAGACCTTCTTAAACCAAAAGTTAATTTTTCCCATCTTTTCTCAATTCTGGAAGATGATAGCTTCCAAAACAGATATGGCTAGCCTTTAAATTCATCATATACCTATTTCTTGAGATCAAATATTTTCATTATGACTACTTGATTATTGATTCCATATGCAACGATAAGCCAAGTTTTCAACATTGTGTAGGGATCTAAATTCTCAGATCACAATGGGATGGGCTCATCCCTTTCAGCTTCTTCATAGGCCTCCAATTGTCTACCATAATTAGTTTCATTTGCTGCCCAACACATGAGTGATCTTAAATGAATATCACCAATATAAAGTAGTGGATTCCACTCTATTTGAGAGGGAATTATAAAACCATGCAAATAAAATTCACACAAAGAATTCTTCAGCCAACTAGGGGCTACTTGGTATGCATCATAGAATTCTTTAGTTGTATGAATAACAAGATCTAAGTTCCTTAGAATTCTCATTAACTGAAACCAAATGAATTGTTCCTTAAGGCATAAGACATAAACCCTGGGTGGTGGTCGACATTCCATGATTTGACCAGTTACCTTCATCATTTCATTCATTTTCTCCTTCAATTTTTGAATTTCTTGTTCCTGCCTTTCAATTTTTATTTTTAATTGCTTATTCTCTACCTCCTAAAGGCTTTCTTGTACTTTAGTTTTGGCTAAGTGGTGAAAAATCAAGGTTTGAAATATAACCGGCCTCCATGTAGTTCTAAGGTGTTCCAAAAATTCAATCAAAAATGTCTTTTTATAAACTATCATTTCTTGAGAAGTTGCAAAAGGTAATGAGGTTTCATTGGATACCTCAAATTGTATAGGTTGTTCTTCTTCTTCTTGCAGGATAAATTGCTATTGTTGTGTTGGAGGACATTGTGCTTCCTCTGAAATTTGCATAGCCACGTCAGCCAAGTCATCAAGATTGGGCATCCCCCTTTCATTATGCTCAACTTCCGTTGTCTCAATTTGTTCTTCCCCAGGAATAACAAATGGACTTTATGCAGCATTCTCGGATACATCTTGAGAAACATTATGTTCAAATTCTTCAGACTCCTCATAAATTATTATAATTTAAGGTTGAGCTGAGGTAGGGGTGGCTTTACATTTTTTCCTTGTTGAAACTATTTTTGGGAATGATGCAGCTATAGAAGGAGCTCTCGTAGCTTTCTTCTTTCTGAGTTGCCTAGAGGACTTAGACTTAACAAAAGAAGATAATGGTGAGCTTGTGGTGGAAATAGGTGTTGTTGTAGGATAAACTGCTATAGGAGAGGATGTTGCAGGAGTAGAACGTTGCCTCTTCTGAGGATGAGGGTCAAATTATGGGGTTTGTTCTACCCTAGATGACTCTCCTACCTTAATTTTTCCTTTTTATCTTCTACTGGTAGACCTGGTTTGTACTCAGGTAGAGGGCTTTAGTGTGGAGGCTGCAAGACTAAGTGTTGCAGGAGCAGATGATTCTTTCTCTACTTCCCTACTTGTAGATGCTCTTCTCTTTTTCTTTTTCTTAGGCCATGTAGGGAGTTCCCTAGGGGGTTCTAGAAGTTGTAGACTCTTTTGGGAAACAAATTCTTGCTAGGAAAGAGGTGACACATCCCTCAGAGAACATTCAGTCAAGAGTTTAATAAGGGCACGATGGGAAACAAATTTATCCCTCCCCTTCTAGGTTTCATGGGTGCATTGTTTCAAAAGATTTAACACAAATTTTGGGACATTAACAGCTAACCCATGCCTCATATGACTCAACAATTTAAAATGGTAGGAATGTAGATAAGAAAAATGTCCTTCACATGTTAAGTATTTGATTATAAAAGCAGCATATTCTGGGTATGGAGGAGGCAACAACACTCATTTGCATCCTTCCTTAGAGACCTCTAAGGGTCCATCAGTTGGTACTGTAAATTTTGCAGGCTAGCAAAAACATCATTTGAAGAAAAAATTTCTCCAATGATTGGAAGCCTAGTTACCTCTACAATTTTTTCTTCTGTTTAAGCCCAGTAGTCTCTCCTTTAGAAAGAGTTCTTAAAAATTCACCTGCAACTTCCTCATTGAAAGAATCTAACCTCAAAAAGTAATTCAACCAACCACAAAGGCTGAATGCTTGAATTGTTTGAGGATTTTGTGTCAATAACTCATGAGCTACAGGCTCATGTCTTACCAGTTGACCACCCATATTTGCAAATTGTCTCAGCTAGAACTCAAACACTTTTATAAAAATCCAAAAAAACTTTTTACTTTTTTCTGCTCTGCTTCTTCTGTCTTGCCGCCACTTTTCTCTTATTTTCCAAGAATGAACTCAAAAGATAATTTCATCCAATGATTGTTACAACTACTCAAATAAGACAATTTAATTTTTATTTAAGATGGAAACATGCAGTCATATTTGGGACGTACAAGAAAATAAAAATATCCAAACAATTGTGATAGTGACATAAGAAAAAGTTTAAAATGGATTATCCCACCCCCTACTTAAAGTGTGATGTGTTTCCTCACATGTACTAAAGGATAGGCAAAGATATAGTAATAATGATTGATATAGACATAGTAGTGAATGAATAAAATGAAGTAAATAAATGATGCGACAACAAAAGATATCGCGTACCTTTCAATAAATGCCCATACGTGCTGAGAAGGATGACAACTTTAGCATGAAATGACAGTTGGAAATGAAATCATAAATAAGGGTGGTGCAGATGGATGACATTGATGGGTGATGCGGATGGATGAAATGGATGGATGAGATGGAAGAAAAGGAAATGAATGGTGGCGATGAAGGACAATGAAGAAAAAGGGATCCCTTAAAAAGGAAACCTTTAGTATGAGCATGTATTATAAAATTAAGGTGAAGCTATAGGAGAAAGGCCAGAGCCTTTTGTTGCAAGAAGATTAGTGGTAGGATCCTAAACAAATTGCTGCATAAATTCTTCTTTCAAGGCTAGCTTATGATACAATTGAAGAAGGTGTCCATTAACCAGTAGCTTGAATCGAACAGGATCTATTGTGACTAATTGAACTGAACCATTATCAAATACAATTTCTATTTCATAAGGACCAAGCCATTGGGTGGTGAGTTTACCCTGATTTTCTTTATACCAAGAGTCATAAGCAGCACCCGATCACCAGCAGAGAATTGCTTAGTTCGGATATGGTGGTCATGCCATTTTTTCGTTGTTGTTGTATAGTTTCGGTATGCTACATGGCCACTTTTTTGAGTTCATCTAATGCATTCAACTGTAGGAGGCATTCCTTTTGGGCTTCTAAAATATCAATGTTAAGCTCTAGAGAATTCCTTAAGGTCTTATGCTCAAACTCTATTGGTAACATGGCAGTTTTTCCATAGAGTAGTTCAAAAGGAGTAAACCCTACAGTTGTTTTCCATGTTGTCCTATAGGCCCAGACGATTTCAAGAAGTCAACTACTCTAGTCTTTCTTGTGTAATTGGATTTTCTTGGTAAGGATCGCCTCAATCTCTCTATTGGTAACCTTTCTCTAACCATTGGCCTGAGGGTGATGGGGGCTAGATTTTTTGTGCCCGATCTTGTAATCATTCATCAGTTTAGTAATTAAATTAGATGTAAACTGAGCTCCTTGATCAGTGACAAGTTCCCTTGGGACTCCAAATTGAGTTGAGATATTCTCATACAGGAATTCAACAACCTTATTTTCACGGGCATGTGTCATTGCTTTCACTTCGACCCATTTGGTTACATAATTAGTACAAACCAAAATATATGATTTCCCATTGGATGGAGGATCAATAGGCCCAACAAAATCCATGCACCACTTATCAAAGGGACTGATTACCACTTGAGGATAGAAGGGCATTTCATCAGACCTTGTTGGTCTTCCCATGTGTTGACATTTGTCACATTTCTTGGTGTAGACTACAACATCTTTGTGTAGTGTGGGCCAATAGTATCCAGTAGCAAGCACCTTCATAGATGTTCTCTTAGCTACAAAGTGCCCACCACATGGCTCATCATGATAGGCATGCAATATGTCATAGGTTTCATCTTCCCTAACACATCTTCTCATGACTTGGTCAAGTCTTGTGTAGAATAAACAATTTTCAATCCATGAAAAGTTAAAGTTTTTCTCTAGCAACAATTGCCTTTCATTTGGTGAGAAGTGGGCTAGAATCTTGTTGGCTACTAAGTAATTTTCAATATCTGTATACCATGGGTTT
>VDFB02338592.1:25715-43839 GCA_007258455.2 Sequoia sempervirens | reverse complement strand
AACAACGACAAATGGCAAACTTTGGACAAGATTATTATCCCAACATTGAGAATAACACTTACAACACGAACAAACATTGGAATTTTTCTGACCCATTTCACAACATGAACATGCAATCTTCCATGAACATGCCATCTTCATCACAAAACATTTTTGAGCCATTCATAGAAAGAGACCAAAATGGACGAGTATATTTCAAAGACATAGAAGCTGCAAAGCAAAATCTTGATATATTCTCCTTTGCAAAAAAAATAGTCTTACGTGACCCTCAAAGGTATCTAGCCATGCTTTTGGATGAAGGGGCTAAGTTACCACAAGGCTTTGACATAAATACTTTGCCACCTCCATCTGTCTACCCTCACCATCAACAGTCATTTGACACAAATCCTGCCATTAATTCGCAACAAACGTCCACTTATCACCCTTATCCTAACCTTGACAAGGGAAGCCAACTGTCCACTAGTCCATTCCAAACCTCCACATCATATTCTGACCCTTCACCTATCAATCTCGTCCAAGCCTACATCCCTTATCAACTATCTACCAACTCATGTCAAGTCCCCACATCATACCACACCAATCCAGTTGAAGTATCCATGTCATATCCTTCTTCAATAATTAATCCAGTCCAAGACTCCATGACATATTCAGTCCAAGATCCCATGTCATATCCTAGTCCTTCACATACTAGTCCAGTCCAAGTTCCCACGTCCTATCCTAGTCCTTTGATCATTAATCCTTTTCAAGTCACCCCCTCACAAGCCACATCTAGTCATGAAAATTCTATCATAGTCCAAAGTCAAATCCCATTTAATAAACTTGAGGATACATGTCAAAATGAAAGCCCAAAGCATAACCTTATAATGTCACCCTCATGTCAAGAACAAGGTAGTCCATCCCATGACCCTATCTTAAACTCCATTCAGAGAGTCCCTCAAGACAATCATGAAATCCAAAACACACCTATCCATGACAACCCCATCTTTGAACAAGACCCTACCATTGACCAAGAAGTCCAAATCCATGACAACCTCATTTTTGACCAAGACCCTATTGTTGACCAAGAAGTCCAAAACGATCCACTCGACCTTTACACCATTTATGATTAAATACTTTTCAATCCTATACAGGCCTCGACTATTGACAGTTTCCAAAATGAGACACTTGCCTCCATGGGACACATAGACGATATTCCTCAAGCACAAGAGTATTCCAATATGGACATATTTGAAAATAATCAACTATAGCTGAATTCTTTGGGCTCATGACAGCGACCATAATGATGGCTTCGACGTACCTTAAGGAAGCACCAGCAATTATTTGAACGACATGTCCGCATGATCAGAATAAAGACATCGTCGAGAATATGTCAATATGAAAATGAAGCTAAGACACTTTATCAACTAGGGTCATGTCCCTATGCTTTGTCCGAGGCTTGAGGCTTTCTTGCAGACGAAAATATTACGAGTGACAATGTCCATAGACATCATGATGGGTTAGCATCTTGCTTTCAAAACAACAAATACCCCATCGCAAATAGAATCTGTCAAAGCATGCAATATCAAGGCAAAGGACTAGGCATACATGAGCAAGGCATTCTTGAACCAATACAGCTTCAGGAAAATTATAGACATCAAGGTCTTGGCTATTCCTCAGACAGCAAATCAAACGATGTCAGTGGTACCTCCTCAATACTGGGGGCAACCTTGTCAGATACAAATGTCAAAATGGAGTCCATGAGAAATCCTTGTCATAAGATTGCTGCCAACACCCCCTCCACCCACACCATCAACTGTCATTTTATGATGAATCAACCTCCCCTTTGGAACCAACAAAAATAAAAGTCTTACAAGTCAAAAGATCAAAATCAATTGTCAAAGACCATTGAATCAAACAAAAGGACAAGTGGACAAATGAAATTAAAATGGATCCCAAAGAAAAATGGATCAAACAAAGACATCAAGTCAAATACAAAAGTCAATCACAATGTGGAGCCACAAGACAAGAGGACTCCCACATATAACACATGTCCACCTCCTTCAAAATGGTCATTAATCAAGGCATATAAAAGTGTTGGTTCCAAACACCATCCCTTCAAAATCTGTCATCCATCATCCAAAGTTTGAAAAATAAAAAGTCATTCATCCAAATGTCCAAACAACCTTTCCACATCTACCATCATCTGTCATAATCCTACATCTCGCCTAAAGTCCAAAAATCCTACATCACAAATCCGTCACATCATGGCAGCAACTCTTTACCACAAGGACTCTCATGGCACTCTATTGCGATGTGCGTATTTTGATAAGGCCAACTCTAGTATCAGAAAGGATCACAAGGACATCGATCAGTTGTATAAAAGTGCTACGATCCTGACAAGACAACTCCTTCAGCAAGGTCATTATTGGCATATCATGGCACCAGTCTCTACATCGGCACCGTCAGTGGATTCAGAACAGTCAGTGGTAATCTAAAGCATCCAAGCTATCCACAATATCAAAAATACAAAAAAAATCAAAAATCAAAAATAAAAAAATCGTCACCCTGATGAAAACCTGGCAAACAGGCGTCTTGGTGACACCAAAAAAATTAGAAAATCAAGAAAATAGTAAAGAGAAAATTTTCATCCAATGGTGAAAACCTGACAAATAGGCGCCCTGGATAAGTACCATGATGAAAACCTGGCAAACAGGCGTCATGTGTAAAATAAATCGTCTATGTGGACTCTTACACTTGGGGGCAAGTCGTCTCATCTCCTAGGCCTTCCTCATGACATTGACATCCGTCCATCTTAACCCTATCATTTCCATATCATTCCCACCTATCTTGGTCTTGACATAAAACTGACACACATAAATCATACTTTGGGAAAACTCTTGACATGTCTATCCTTCGATCATACACGATTCATGAAACATCATGTCATCGACCACCATAGTCTTATTGTCCTTATATGACATAGTCATTGAAAATCATATGACAATTCCCTTAGTCTCATGTCTCTCGTCCTTTACCAAGGCCACCCTCTCATCCTTTCATGTCTATCACCTGTCTTGGCTTTCCCTTATCAAACAGTCTAAGGATAATCATCATCCCCATCTAGCCTAACAATTCATTCCAAATGCAATGATAGTCTAATCCATACAAGCACATTATCCAAAACTTTACTTGACTATGTTCTTGGCCCAGCTGTAGACCTCCATACTTTCGTCACATTATCATCATCGTCCTCATGTTGTTTCGGGATGCGTCCTTCCCATGTCAAACAACGTTGTCATCACATGTCAATTGGTATTCAGCTTGACTAGGGGCACAATCATGTTTGTCCTTGGATTCTCATGTGTAGGCATCAGTCATTTGCATTTGTCACGATCCTCTTAAATGTCAAAATCCAAAAAAAATCATAAAACGTTAAAAAGACCAAAAACATTGGCAAAAAGTCCTGAAAAAAGACAAAAACATTGGCAAAAAGTCCTGAAAAAAGACAAAAACATCGGCAAATAGTCCTGAAAAAAGAGACAAAAACATCGTAAAATGTCCTGAAAAAAAGATACAAAAACATCATAAAAAGTCCTGAGGAAAGACCTAAAAATCGTAAAACGTCCTGAAAAAAACATTAAACAAAAATCAGTAGACCACTCGAAGAACATAAACATCTGGTCATTTCTAGTCAAAGTCAATCATGTCAAAACAGTCTTCATCATCTGTCCGAACTACGTTGTCTCTGCGCATTTGCTACGTAGGCAAGACTCATACTTGAGTCCCCGAGACATTAGGTTAGTTCTTTAGGTTTGTCAAAATAAAATCATGACGCAATCTTTGGTCATCAAGACAAAGTCATTGGTCGTGTCGAACTACGAGGTCTCTGAGTGTATGACGTAGGCAAGGCCATCTATCGATGAGCCCCCGAGGCCGCACTAGGTCAATCCATTAGGGTTCATGGCACTACACTAGCACACACGTCAAAAGTTTTCAATCAATTTCCACATAGGGAAATCTCCTGAAACAAAGTAAAACAATCATTTATTCAGCATGGCAATCTCATCGGCATATAGTCAAACACAAGTCAAACTTAGTCAAAAACAAGTCAAATCATCATAAGTAGGTCAAACTGTCAAAATTCAGTTAGTCTTCAGATGAGTCCTTCTGAACGATAACCTCTGTCATTTTCGCCTTAGGATGTGTCCTTCCTAGGCGTCATCATCGTCATTCGACATTTTGAGTGATCCTCTTGACACCTAAAGATCACTCTTCGTGACATCAGTATTCTTTAGATGTGTCCTTCTGAAGAACCAACTCTGTCATTTATGCCTTAGGATGTGTCCTTCCTAGGCATCGTCATTATTCTGAGGGACCCCTAATGACCATTAGGGATCGAATCCTCTCGACATCGGCATTATTCAGGATGTGTCCTTCTTGAATTCACCAAGTCTCAGCATTTTCCAAGATCAATCAAAACTTTAAACATTTTTGACATCTTCACATCATCGAACATGGCATCTTGACATCAGAACAATGGATATCCAAATGCACTTGGAAAACACTTGGCAATTGTCTTTTGATCTTTTATCATGTTATTAGTTTTTCAGCGAGATCTCACTAAGCAGGATTTAGAGAAGCAGCGACGTAGCATGACAATTGACACGCATGACTACTAGCTTCTCAGCGAGGTCCTGATTATGGGATTTAGAAAAGCAATGACATATCATGATAGGGACTTTATTTTTTGTATTTTGGCAATCATGTCACTAGTTTCTCAAGGATGTCCTAGAAACAAGATTTAGAGAAGCAGCGACGTTTCATGATCTGTCCTTGTCTTTTTCTGCTTATGGTTGATTATGACAACAAGACTGGGGCAATCACGCTCATAGTATGAGTCATGATCATCCTTGTCTATGATTGTTTGTCTTACGTGATGGTACAACCTTGCACACCTTGATCTATGTCATATCATGGTGTTTCTTGGCCATCACAACAATCTGCCCAATGACGATTAAGAGCAATAAATATTAAAGTCCTATGGCAATGTTTTGAAGGATTTGGTCTAGGAACTAACATGCATCTTCTTTAGTCTTGCCATCTTCTCTGTCTCATCTCATATAGGCATTGCATCCATATCATCATCCATATCTTTTGCACTAACATTTCTTTGTCTCTTCATATTCTAGTCTTCTTGTCAATTTCGAGAGCACACCCATGTTCTTGGAACCTGTCTGTCCTCTCGAGGGGGCATACCATAACCCTCCTCGTCATTCTTCCTCATCTTATTTTTCACTGGGGCATTTTTGACTTCTTTTTCTTTGTCACAACGTGACAAGCGACATTATGACAAAGAGGGGCAAAATGTAGACAACTAAAATGACCTAGGCCTACAAGCTTCATTTTTACCACTTTCGTCCTAGCATAAGTAAGACATTTAATTATGTCCTTGGTCCACATTCGACTATTGATTAAATAATTCATAATTATTTAATTAATTCATGTCCTTTGATTCTTTATGATTATTAAATAAATAAATTTTAATTTATTTATTAAATACGTCCTTAACTGTCTAAGTCTTTCTTTAATTAAATAAATTTCTTAATTTATTTAATTTCCCTTTCTCCATTTAATTATCTTTGATTATTAAATAAATGAATTTCATTTATTTATTTAATACGTCACTAACTGTCTTAATTAAATAAATGGATTAATTTATTTAATTAATTGGTCTTATCTTCTAAATTAAATGATTAAATTTAATTATTTAATTGCCAATTAATATTCTTCTCATTTTAAATAAATTAAATTATTTAAAATGTCATGTCAATCCTAACTGTCAGTCCCTTTTGATAAATAATCTAAAAAATTATTTATTATCTCTCGAAATCCATAATTTGAATTATTTTAATTCAAATTAGTAATTAATCTTCCAAAAATCAATAATCGGGCAGATTCTTGATTTTTCCAAATCTTATCTTCAGTCCAAATCTTATCTCTTTGATTTTTCGAATCTTGCAAATCAGGCAATCTTATCTTCTTGATTTTTCGAAAATCTTTATTTTCTAATTAATTTGTCTCATTTATTCTCCACCGTCGATCTATTTTTATTCCAACCGTTCGATTAAGGATTTTTCCTTAACCCTAATTAGGGATTCTTGGGTGTAATCTAGATCGTTCGTTTTAGGGTCTCATCACTAATTTATCTCGTCCGTCCGTTCGAAATGGCCTTTTCTATAAAATGCCCTTTCCTTCTCATTTTTCATATCTTGACATTTTACGTAATTACTATAGGCATTTATTTACTCTCACTTATTCATTGTCATAGGCATTTGATTAATATTGGCATTTATTCTAGGCATAGGCATTGACTTTTAGACATTGGCAATAGTCATAGGCATATCAAATCCTTCGAATCTTGTTGTAGGGCTTAGGCATTTTAGATTGCTCAAAGTACAAATCTGAGGGCAACATTTCCAGCAAGCAAGAAGGTGTAACGAAGATCAATCATGGAAGATGGAGACTCTTGGTGATATATTTCCTTTTCGTTTTCATTTGATTTCCATTGTACTTCGTTATATCATTGGATTTTTATGTTATTTGTGCTAACCCATTTAACAATCTGATTTTCCCTTGATTACAATCGTCATATTCAAGCTTTATAATCCATCTCGTTCCTTTTTTTCTTATGTCATGTTAATGCCATTGGTGGGACTTTCCATCCAAACTGGACATGTCCACACTTTATCAATTGCAACTCGATGGAGCGTTCCGACCTACATGAATTTGTTGAAGATAGAAAATACTAAGGAGATAGTTTGTGGGTCATCTGATGTCCAAATGTATTTCTCAAAAGGGCTAGATGCACTTGCACTTGAACTTCCCAGAAGAACTCGACGGGGGTGTTTTTCTTGTCAGTGCTAGTTGCATCCCATTTTCTCACATAAGTGCACCTTGTAAGGACTTTCTATTGATGCAAATTGTATCTAGAAGACTATTAGAATCCCACAATGTATTGTTGTGAGTCCTAGATGAGTTTTTGAAGCCCGATTGATTTGAGTGTCATAATGTTGGTCTACCATTACTTCTTAGAGGATTTTCCATGAAGATCAATGAATCATTTGTAATTCTTCCACCAACCAAGAATATATGACACGACTCTAGGTAGTTATTTTAGCTCTTGTTATGTCTATCTACAAATTTCAAATTCATCTACCACAATTATTGTTGGTCGAGCCTATGTTTCATCTACCTACATTGATGGTATTGCTCTTTCATCCACCAAAAGTTATTGTAAATGCCCTTGATTAATATGATGTGTCAATTTCAAGGGGATTATTTTTCACATGTTGATTGGATGTTGCTATAGTAATCCATCCTAGGGTTTCTTCTATTGCTAGGTTTTATTGGTATTTAGATGATCTTTTTTAGTATGTTTGGATGATACAAGAGATCAAAGAAATAATCAAAAGATGCAAAAAGTTACCAAAAACCAAATAATAGTTATATGGGCGTGTTGGTTCTAATGGATTGTTGCAAGAATGTTGTAATTTCATTAATGGTGTTATCTCTCAATTGCTATGTATGTAAACTTAGAAAGTATATCATATTTGATATGTTTTCTTCAACACATTTACTACTGCAAATGTAATTAGTATTAGAGGAATTTGATATAATTTTAGGATTTTTGTATGAGTTACAATAATTCTTTTATGTGATTGCATATGAGTTTGGGTAGTTCAATAGTGGATAACTAAGTAGATAACTCTTTGATTGATATTCATTGATTCTTCATATAAGTAGATCATATCTATTTGTTTTCCCCTTATGTTTCCTCACTGATTTTTACTTTGTTTCCCATGATAAGACATTGGTCTCTTGTATGTGCTCTAATCATCCAAATAAAAAAATCATAAAATCATTTGTTTTCAACTTCTTTTAACGAGTTCATGATATCATTAGTTGTAGGGTACATATAAAACCATTATATATGAACCATTAAGCTTACCCCACCTTGCACATATTTCTAAGGTGTATTATCATTTATATATGGGCTATTGATACCTAATCTATTTTTTCAAGAGACAATATTTGGGGTTGATCAAATAGGTTGGGTTTAGCTATCATTTACATTATTGTTGTTTATCTTAAATAAATTGCATACCTATTCAAGTACATGCCTAGGAATAATCTCTTGAGTTTAAACTAAGCTCAAAGTGTAGAAGATATAACACACTCTTGTTGAGTTAGCTTAGAATCCTCCACCATTATGTTGAGATATTTACCCACATGATGACAACCCTGGCCTTGTGAGTAAAATTTGTTCTAGGAAGTAGAGCAGTGATTTTGAGACCTTACAGAATGGCACAATTGTAAGGGATGAACTGGCCATTGTTGGGTCTTAGGAGATTGTAATTATTTTCAACACCTTAGTGATAGAAGCTTGGAGACGTGTTCTTTTTTTTTGGTGAGCTTGATAACCCATCAACTCACACCTAACAAAATGATATTGTTGTCAAGGATAGTAGTTGTTAAAATTGCTTAACTTCATTTGTAGAAGTAAAAATTTAACAAGTATTTTGCAATTTATATTTGGGTTACCTTAGTGAGAAAAATTTCAATAAATTTTTATCTCCCTGAGGGAATGGTGAATTTATTGTAGAAACCTCTACAAAAAAGTCATTTATCATGGATAAAAGAAGACAAAATAGATGAGTTTCCTACATTAAGAAATATTTCAGGAAATGCAAGGGATCAATGTGGTAAATGGAAGATAAAATATGGAGGCAATCCATCTTGATAAAATATTATTAAGGAGGTTAGCACCTCAAGGAGAGGTAATTACTTTTTTGACCCTAGAGAACGATACCACATACACTTCTAATGACATTGTAGATCAATCGTTCAAAAGAAGAAAAAAAATGTTGATGAGTATGATGTGAGGTGACATCAAACATTAGTTCAAACTAGTAGAGGTGCTCACAAATTTTATCACCAAAAACATTCTCTTATGGGTTTTCAAGGTTCCCAATTTGATCAAACTTTTAATGATGTTGATCAACACATTTAAGTCAATGCTAGTGAAAGAAAAGAACCCTTGGATTATTTAGATGAATCTAGAAGAATATGATAAGATTTTCTAGTGGAGATAGATAAAATAACACAAGCTCATGCTTTGGTCACACAACATAATAAAAAAGTACCACAACATCAAAATGTTGGCGACAATCCTAGGAGATAGGTCAACAATTTTCTCCAACTAGTCAACCATTGGGAGCTGAAAGATATAGACAGTTGGATTTCTTTGGAATCCCAAACTATCCTAATCCTATTCTTAGTGATATCAAAGGAAAAGTTCCAAAATTCTAAGAGAATAATGATGTTATTTAAGAAGGGCACTTGAGGTACTTCATCAATATCATTGATGAATACAAAATTAAAGATGAGGATGTGATGATGAATTTATTTATGTATTATTTAGAGGAAGGTGCTAGATATTTGTTTAGAAGCCTTCCTGAAAACAACATCTCTTCCCAAGAAGATTTTGTTGACATATTCATGATGCACTATGGTGATAGAATCAATTTAAATTTCACCACCAATGAGCTTAGCACCATCAAGAAGAGACTAAATGAAACTATAATAGATTTCAGCATAAGATTCATCCTCACAATGAGAAAGGTACTTCAACATCTTAAGCCAGTGGTACATTTGATGCAAAGATAGAATATTTCTTAAGGGATACAAGTCCTTGAACCCTTAGGGAGGCATATTCTATTGCAAAAAATATTGAGAGCAACATGAGAGAATTTGAAAAGCAATTGAAAAGAGCTAATGTGAATTTGGCACAATTAGATAGGGTGGTTACAAATAAACCTAGGTTTCAATAGAAGATAAAATGGATAAATTGATGGGTTCCATGAAAGGCCTATCTTACAAAGTAGATATAAATGAGAAAAGGTTTCCACCTCAAGAAGCATCCACACATATTAATGGAGGGAAAAAACCACACAATAGACCTTATAATATTGACTAGTCAAAAAAAACCTTAGTAGTACAATGGAAGACCAACCCAAAAGAATGTAGAGAAGGGAGACCTGCCACCCCGGGACTCCAAGTCATGAGAGAATCCTAAAAAATAGGCTTCCCTAAACTACCTCAAGTTTTGCTAAGAAAATTGAAAGGGGAAAGGTACTGAGGCTGAAAAGGAAGGAAATATGGTTTGTCGCTTTCCTTTTGCTAAATTGGAAGTTCATAGGGTCAGAAGAGTCAGTTTCAAGGGTTCGATCTACTACCAAGACAACTTACTATTTGATGATGATAGCATAGATGATGGACTCTAGCGTGATGCATTGGCATCTTAGTGGTGAGTTGGCATTTGTAGGAACAAAGATCTAGAAGACAGGTTGAAACTCAATGAAACCTACTACTTGTCTGATAGATAAGTGTTTACACTACGAAAAAATGCTCAAAAAGTACAAAACTAAAAAATAACAATAGGAATTCTATAACTAAATTATGCTAGAATAGAAAAATAAAGGGTAAGAAATCAGACCTTTCTACGAGTCAAATCTTCAAGTAGCTCCATGTGAAAACACCTACACACAAACGACCAAGGAAAATGTTGGGGTTGTTTTTAGAGGACTTCCTTAGTTCGTACCCCGCTTTTTTGTTTCCACCTCCACGGATAGCCAGATAGCCACAAAATATGGAAAATGATTAAGAGATATAAAGGAAAAGCACCAACAACAAGTATGCTACGTAGTAAATGAACTAATGCAAAGATAAAATAAAAATGGATAATAGAACCTTCACAACTATGAGCATTCAAGGAAAGCAGTGGAAGGAGAAAGCTTGTGAATCCTCTACAATCAACATTGTCACAACAAATGTGGTGTAGAGGCCAAGAAAAGCAACTTGCAAACAAGAAGATAGGAGCTTGAGAGTGCAAGAATAAAGCTAAGATAGCTAAGATCAAGAAGAAGCTTGAGAAGAGTGTTTGAGAGAGTTTAAGAAGCCAAGAGAGGGTGAATGAATGAGAAGTTAGAGCATTTGAATGGAAAAAGGGAGGAAAGAGAGGGTGAATGAATGCGAAGTTAGAGCATTTGAATGGCAAAAGGGAGGAAAAAGACTCATTTTTTGTTGAACAAGGAGGTAGGGGACATTACACTTCATCACCAATGGAGAAACATAATGCCTCTACGGATTCTAGAGGTAGGAATCCTATCAAGATGGTAGCGTAGTGTACGGATGTCCATGTGGTACGTGTGTATCCCTGATAAATATTCATCCACCGATGCAAAAAGATGTAGCTAGGTGGATGAAGTGAGGTGGCAATAGTGTATTCTCATCATCATATTTACATTTTTCTAAGATAAGGGCTATGAAATGGGGAATTTTCCTAGGGGTGCAAATTCACTCCATTACATTTTTCCCCGACTTTAGTGAGCATGTGTGTTAGTGTGAATGCGAGGTAAAGTAGAAAGAGGTTGAAGTTAATTTATACTTGAACTATTGAGGAAGTAGATCTTTGATCTGGCACACCTAGACATGCAAGAGGTAGCTCTATAGGTTCTTGACCTCATAAGGAAACCTTAATGTGAAAGAGAGAGAGATGGCTCCACAGGTACTCATTCCTATGGAAATTGAAAGGCTCTATGGGTTCTTGATTGCGCATAAGTTGAACAAAGGCTCTAGAGGTTCTTGGTCCTGCAAAAAGGAAGCACTTCACAAGTTCTTGGTCTTGCAAAGGGAGCACCACAAGTTCTTGGTCTCATGGGGCTTGCATGAAAGGACTCCATAGGTGCTCGGTCCTAAAGAGTTTAATGTGAGAGGCCCTTACATGTGCTTGGTCCTACAAGGAAAGCTTGACGAGGTGCTCGGTCCTGCATTCTTAATTGTGAAAGTATCTTTATAGGTGCTTATTCCTGCAAAGCAACATGTTAAGTTGCAGACAAAATATGTTAGATAGAAAAGCTCGGACAAATAGACATATCACAAAGCAAGCAATTGAAGGAAGAGTTTTCAAAGGGGTTCCTTGGGAACCCTTCGAGATAGCAAGGGGCCCATGTAGAGGGACAATCCATTTGAAAATCATTACATTTTTCACAAATGATTCTATCATCAAGGAATCCTTTTGAAAGATCTCTTCGTCAAGGAATCCGATAAAAATAATGCTCCTTATTGAAGGTAAGATTATTTTTTCTATGAATTAGTTTTTGAAAGAAAAATATTACTAATGGGGCCTTGTTGAAGAACAAATTTTTTTAAAATGAAAAATTTCATTAGGGGATTTTTTGGTCACTAAATTCACCTAATGGAAAATTCGAGAAGTGTAGTAGCCCCCCTTAGGATGGTGTGTGGGAATCAAAGGAGCATATGGCATCCTAAGGAAAGAAAGAAAAGGAAGTGATGTTGTGGCCCACGAGACATAGCAAGATGTAAACATGGAAATTTTTTTGTGCATGCAAGGGACAACACATAAGCACCACACCATCACAAAATAAGAAAAAAGAGAGGAAAGCAAAGAAAAAGAAAACAAGAGACAAGCAGAGATGAAGAAATCAAGAGATAGAGGTATCTGGGAGTTTGAGGTTAGATCAGTTCTTATAGGTAACCCATGATGTATGAATGAAAGATCATCAATCCCTAAAGTTCCCAGATTGTGAAGAAGATCACATGAAGACAAAAGAAAAATAAAAAATTGGGTCAACATGGAAGGAAGTTCTAAATGCCCCCAACACTTTGCATTGTCCCAAATTGTTGAAAATAAAAGTTACAATACATAGAAGAATGATGAAACATATAGAGGAAGTTTATGACACATTTTCACTCCTATATCCAAGCACCTACAAGGGTAGCAAGGGTCCTCGAGGAACAAGTAAAGACAAGCATGGGGGGACACAACACAAACACAAATATAATCTACAGATAAAGAAGAGGTACCCCCTAGTCCTCATGAACCAGGAGCTCATCATTATTCCCATCTAGATCATTATATGGGGAGGAAGATGAGCTTGCAAAGGGTGGGATAACGAGGGGAGTACCCTTTGACTCTTCTATGAAAAGAGCTAAGGAAGAAGGCCCCTCAAGGTCTCCTTCACTCAACTCCTATGAGGTAAAGGTCATCAATCTTGCAAAGATCACCAATAGAGTTGTGTCATCATCCACCAAGTTAAACATGCACTTAATAGGAGTGCCATGTGTTAACTAGGTGGGAGAGGAAGGAAGCACCTGAGATCCACTATTGACCTCGTCAAAGGGGGCAGTGACAAAATTAGGGGATGTTGAAGCTGCCTCCATCACAAGGACAATACAATCCAAAGAAGAACTAACTCTCGAAGAAGGTGAACCCTTCTTCCAACCAACACTTGAAGTGAGGTCATCCTCCAAATTGCACTTCAGTAGAGGATGTTGGATCCCCACCGAAGAAGTGGATTTGGAGGAGGGAGAAGACAAAGCCACGAAAGACACCATCGACGTGTTTGACATGTCTATGGGTTGAGTGAATGGAGGGATGTATGAAAGGGACATCAAAAGTGGAGGCTCCATGGAATGGGTGATGAACATTTGCACCTTTTTGGGGTGAGGATCATCAACATTCGTCGAGGGAGACAAAAATAGAACCGAGGTGAGTGGAACTGAAGTAGAAGGAGTAGAAGAGGGAGACATAGTAGGAGATGTTGAAACAAGAGATACTGACTCTCCTTTTTCCTTCTGCAAGGCATCTTATTCAGTAGCTAGAGCCCTTCTCTAGTGCTCATGCTCACACGCAAGATGGTTTCATCAGCTTCAAGAACTAGAAGTCACTGATTGAGAAGGGATGAGAGGTGTTACACCCCATATGTTATTAACTATTTATGATTACCTTGTTTGGTGAATTACTTCAATAAATGTGAATGTGTTTATTTAGGGATTATGATGGAAATATGTTGAATGAATGTTTCATTCAATTAAATGCTTTATGATCATCATATGAAATATATAATGTGAATATGACATGTATGAGAGGTACATGGATGCATTGATTCAACTAACTATTGCTATGGTGAACTAAGTACAAATGCAAGAATAGGTTCAAGCCTCTGGAAGAAAGGGGAAGTATTACCTAGGAGAAGAACTTGGTTTGGTAACCTCTAATTCAGTCTTAATGAGCATTCACACACTCACTCCCTAGATGGTCTTAGTTAAGTCAAGCTAGTTGAGTAGATGGTAAGTGATCTTTAGTCTAGTTGTGCATGTTTATATTGATTTGCAATCTTGTTTATGGATGTTTGGAATGAGGTATGTGATGAGTCTTGATGATAAGTGGAATCCTTCCTTGCATGTTTATTGTTATGTCAATAAGCTATATGGTATATGTAAGTAGACATACTATACATGCTCATGGATGGATTTCCTATATGCATGGGAATACCAATTGGACTAAGCTGGCATACACACACACACATTCTATGTATATATGGCAATCAACATAATAGTGCATATGGATTTTTTTATAAAGATACTGAAATGATATTACGCATAAGTATATATGTGATATATATATTAATATATATGTGTGGACTAATATAATAACGTATATATTAATATATATTTATATAATCATATATATACATATGCATAGTATTATTCATTATATTTTTATATTATATATATACTTGTTTATTGATTAAATTTATTTGATAAAATTAATGAAATAAATATATATTAATATATATATATATACATACATATATATATAATATATAATACATGAAAATGATAGTTATTATGATAATTTCTCCAAAGTGCATGACATAGTGTTGATTCAAGTAAAATGAAAAATATCATTGTTAATACATGGTGAAGTAAAGCACATATTATAGCATGTGGCACATAAAACATAAAGCACAACTTTTGGTGGAATACCACCAGCACATATAGTATGCAGACTAAGTCAAACCAAATAAAGGAAGCACATATGAATAATACGTTGTTGTGCAAGCTTTTGAAAGGAAGTTTTAAATGTTTTAAATGACTTTGGAAATGGTCTAAGCTTGTGCTGGAAAGGTGGTGCCAAGCATTATGTGGTGGTGCCATATTTGTTAGTACTTAGAATGTAAAAGGAGTCTTTGAGATGCAGTTTAAGCCTGTAATAGTATTTAGACTTGGTCAAGTGCAAACTTGGAAGCATTTTGAAAAGGAATTTGAATTAGGAAACTTGTTTTAAGCTTATTGTCCCATTTTATCAAGTCGACCCAGCCATTCAAATGGTGAGGAATTTGACGTGTTGCAAATATGTGAGTCATTGCATGAGGATGAAATGTGGCATAAATACTTGTTTGTATCCTTTGGTTGCTCACAAATTAGTATAAATAGAGGTGCTCATTCTTTCAAATGCATCACTTATCAATCTAATTTATTAAGAGTTATTTTGCTGCAAATTTAGTGTTAAAGAGAGTTGAGAGTTTTTGAGATTGAGAGTTGTATTTTTGCTTTATATTATATTTTTTGAGAGATTTAGAGTAAAGCTAGTACATTTGTTTGAGTAGTTCGTAGTGGAAGTTGCAAGAAAACTTGAGGAGAAGGTTATTCAGTTGGAAGCTTTTAAACAAGCATGTTGATTTCTGCCTCTTTATTCTTATGATGGAAATATTGTTATTTTATTGTCATGTTGAAATATTGTCTTTTACTTTTATGAGATGTTTGGATATGCTTGCATATCACTTGGTTGTTTCTTGTTTTGTGAAACCTTACTTTTTATTTTTACTCATATAGATACGTACATGATTGTATTATTATATGAATATAAATACTATTTGTACTATACATAGATTGTTAGTACTTTATGAAATATAGTGATACTCTAGGTGCGTAGCATAAGATAGAGTTGATTTGAAATACTTGGTTGTCATGTTAGATAATGTGAGACAAAGGGAAGGTTATTCCTGGGATTAGGATAATCCATGAGAAAGGGAATAATATAGAATAGAATACTAATGGTCAAAATACAAATCGAGAAATTGTAACGGTGAATATAAATGACCCTCACTCGAAGTACTAGGTGTTGAATCTTTGGCCAAAGTAGTGTAGGTAGCCACTATCTACATTGTCAATTCATTGTGATCCAAATACATACTAGGCTAAGAATATCATAGAATTAGAAGTTGAATTTATAGTGTGATAGGTCAATGTGAGCATTAGAAAATGAGCAGCAAGTAAAGAGTGCAAATAAACACCAAAACAACCTACACCTCAAGATTAGCCTAAGTTGGAAACAACACAAGATAAAGCAACAAAATGGAACTCTATACCTTGCGTCAAATCGATCCTTTGGTTGGCCCTTCGATCTTTGATGTGTATGCTCCTTGGATGGCACAAGATGCAAGCTAGATGATGTTGTGAGGATGAGTGCAAGTGGATGAAAACATGAAAATGGCTAAGTGTAGGTTGAGAAACAAAATTGCAAGAGTTTGGCTAGCAAAATGATCTCTCCTAAAATGAGAGAAAAGAGGGGGTATTTATAGGAATTTTGAGAATTCCTAGAGGAGATGGATGGCCAAGATTGAGCCACCAAATATCAAGATGTAGGGCTAAGGTGAGTTGAGAACTCACAAGCCCTCACCTCTTGACATGTGGCATGGGGAGAGGCTTAAGAAAGATGAGGTGGAGATGAGGTGTAAGAGAAGTACATGACATGGAGGGGGGTACAAAGTACCTTGGGATTGGACAAGATCTCCTCATAAAGGAGGTCCTTGTCTCCATGTGGGTGAGAGGACATGTGAGGAATTAAAAATTCCTCAGATATTCTCATGGGGAGATGGGAAAGAATAAAGAATAAGTAGAGGACATGTGGGAAGAAGTGAAGGAATTAAAAATTCCTTTTGGGTGCCTTGGGGGATTAAAAGGTGAATTAAAAATTCACATGGGGAAGTGGAGTACCTTGTCCAAAGGAGAAAGCCTTTATGAAGGTTGACTTAAGGACACATGCCATAAGTGGGAGGAGGATTAGGTTAGGCTAACCAAATGATTAAGGTTGTGCAAGTACTTAGTTAGATGAACTAATGACTCATTACAAGCAAGTGGGAGATTATGGAGGATGTGACCCTAATGATGATTAAGGGTGTGCACATGCTAACCCTAGTTAATTAGAAGAAGATAAAGTAATTAAGATGGATTAGAGACCAACTTGCAAAAGTTGGAGGATGTGACCATGAGAGAGAAAAGAGGAATTAAAAAATGATTTTTAATTCTAAAAGGGGAATATGACTAAATTAAATGGTATATTTATTTAATTTAGAGGAGGAAGAGGGGTAAAGTATTTATTAAATTAAATACTTTAGGACTCTTATGTAAGACGCAAAGTATTAATTAAACAAATGGTTTAATTAATATTGACAGAAGGGATGAGCAATTGGATGAATAAGGAGACGCGTTTGATCATATGGAAGTGATCAAATTGGACGTCTACATTTTTCCCCTCTTTGAAATACTATTAGAATAATAGGGTTTCAAAGAAAAACAACATATAGATGACTCTATAGAGGAAGAGATCAGAAAAAGAGATGCCCCAACATGGGGGAATGTGTGTGAGCTACCCCAAATGGTGGGAATGTAGAGAGGATGCCCCAGTCCAACGAAGGTAGGCTTAGAGTGACGGGTTAGGAGAGAATGGTAGGGGATGCCCCCTCGAGAAGGGGGACGGGGGAGGAAAAGGGAGCCCCAGTTGACTTCTCAAAAGTATGGAGTGGTACATTTTGTTGGAAAGAGCACGGAAAAATGAGAAGAATAGCGCTTGAACGGAGTCAATCAGACAAACGATGTGCGAATGGCGGCCCCGGGAAGAAAGAGGCTGGATGAATTAAGCGGAGGAATTTTTTGGTTAAAAAAAGAAAAAAAGACCTTAAGTTGAAAAAGGAGGGAAAATGTGAAAAGGGGATAAAAGGTAATTGTAGAATTACCTATGGGCTCATTGTGACAGCTGGCAAGTGAAGAAGGAGGAGAGGAAGAAGAGGAGGCGAGTGAGATCAGACACCATGCCGGAGTACGATAGTGACATCATTCACCGGCCGAATGGTGAGAGACATTTATTTTTCACTCCATCGTGGCCGTACTCACGCCAGGTTAAGGCTCAAAACTTAATCCTTTGTGTTTTTTAGTCATT
>VDFB02338592.1:0-25590 GCA_007258455.2 Sequoia sempervirens | reverse complement strand
CATAGACTCAACAAACTCCAAAGGTTCAAGGGACCAACAATGACCTATCTAAATTTCACTCCTAAATATATAAGATCCCTTCTAACTATGCATCTAGGGGTCGTAGACTGGGTTGCAAGGCTGTACGCCTTGCAACACACAAATATACAACATACCTAGAATACTAGAGAAGGTTATTTGATACCAAGGGATGAAATCAAAATAGTTCATGTCAGGTTCACCAAAATGTAGAGAAGGGGGACCCACCACCTCAGGACTCCAGGTCATAGGAGAATCCTAAGTAGCAGGTTGCCCTAAACTACCTCAAGTTTTTCTAAGAAAATTGAAAGGGGCAAGGTACTAAGGCTAAAAAGGAAGGATATATGGCATGTCTCTTTCCTTTTGATAAACCAGATGTTCATAGGGCCAAAAGAGATGAATTCAAGGGTTTGACCTACTACCCAATAATATTACTAAGGAAAATAGTGTGGATCATAGACTCCAATGTGACACACTAGTGTCTTAGAGGGGCGTTGGAATTTGTACAAATAGAGATCCATAAGATAGGGTGAAACTCAATGAAACCTACTAATTTTCTAACAAAAAAGTGCTTCCACTATGGTAAAATGCTGGAAAAGTACAAAAATGAAAGCGTAACAAAAGGAATGCTATAAATAAATTATGCTAGAATAGACAAAGAGAGGGTAAGAAATCATACCTTTCTATGATTCGAATCTTCAAGTAGCTCCACATGAAAACACCTACACACACAAGACCAAGGAAAATGTTGAGATTGTTTTTAGAGGACTATCTCAATCAATCCCCTGCTTTGGTGTTTCCACCTCCACGGATAGCCAGATAGCCACATAATATAGAAAATGATAAAGAGATATAAAGGAAAAGCACCAACAAGTATGCTACGTAGTAAGAAAAATAATGCAAAGATAAAATAGCAATGGAAAATATCACCTTTGTAGCTACAAGCACTCAAGGCAAGTAGTGGAAAGAGAAATATTGTGAATCCTCCAACAATAGTGTTATCACAATAAATGTGGTGTAGAGGCCAAGAACAATAGCTCACAAACAAGAAGATAGGAGCTTGAGAGTGCAAGAATGGAGATAAGATCAAGAAGAAGCTTGAGAAGAGTGTTCAAGAGTTCAAGCGTGTTCAAGAAGCCAAGAGAGAGTGGATGAATAAAAAGATATATTTGAATGAAAAAGGGGAGGTAAAATACCTATTTTTCATTTGTCAAGGAGGGAGGGGATGTTGCACTTCATTTCCAATGGATAAATGTAATGCCTCTATGGATTCTAGAGGCATGAATCCTATCAGGATGATAGCTCAGTGCATGAACATTTGCATGGTGTGTGTGCATTCCTGACAATGATTCCTCCACCAACGTGAAAAGATGTGGCCAAGTGGATGAAGTGAGGTGGCAACAATGGAATCTCATCATCAAATTTACATTTTTCTAAGGTAAGGTATATGAAATGGGGAATTTCCTAGGGATGCAAATTCACTCCATTACATAAAGGTACTTCAACATCTTAAACCAAATGAATTGATGTGTCATTTATTGTATTATGGTGCATTTGATTCAAAGATAGGATATTTATTAAGGGATACAAGTCCTGGAACCCTTAGGGAGGCATATTCTACTACAAAAAATATTGAGAGAAACATGAGAGCATTTGACAAGTAATTGAAAAGAGCTAGTGTGAATTTGGCACAATTAGATAGGGTAGTTGCAAATAAACCTAGGTTGCAATAGAAAATAAAATGGATAAATTGATGGGTTCCATGAATGACCTATCTTACAAAGTATAAATATTTGAGAAAAGGTTGCCACCTCAAGGAGCATCCACACATATTAATGGAGGGAAAAAACTACACAATAGACCTTATAATATTGACTAGTCTAAAAAACCATAGTAGTACAATGGAAGACCAACCCAAAAGAATGTGAACTTCATACAAAAGGAAAAAAAATTCCCGATCCTTTGACCAAGGAGGTTGTAAATTATCAAGATGATAATTTATGGTGTGATTCTTGTTTCCCTTCCACATTATTCTCTAAATTGTGTTATAACACTCTCCATGGAAAGAAATAAAGAATTTTCTAATGATGAGGGAGGTCCTAAATGCCATGAGGAAAAAATTGACCAATTTGATGAATTGGTCCATGATTATACAAATGATACATCACATTTTACAATAGTTATAGTAGTCATAATCAAATTCTCCAAGTTGATGGGCAGCCAGGTTAACAACCTTACCAACTTCCATCTCATAATTTTGAGCACACGAGGTTTCTAGTGCAGTAAAGGTATAAGAGAAATAAACCTTCAAATGAAGATATTTGAGTTGTTGCATGTGTAGCTGTAGTGTAGCGCTAAAGTGGTATCCACTTGAGGAATAGGACCATCTTATTGTAGACATAGAACGCCAACAAGTCAAACATAGTGACATAGAAAGTTGATACAAGTTAACAAAAAGGGAATGCTGATAAAGGACAATAATTTCTAGAAAAGAAGGTTGTTGATAAAATAAAAATTCAAAAGCAACAACAAGACAAAAATAAGTATGTTCCCAAGATTTAGTGCCCATTTGTACAAGTGAAATATCCAATTTTTTGCAAAAATAAGGTTGCACATACAAAAGAGTTTGGGAAATATGGAGTGGTAGAAAACCAAGTACCTACTAGCACCTAAAAGGATGTAGTGAGGTAAGACACAAATCGACTATTTCTTCTTCCATTTGTTTGATATCATGCATCCTAAATGTAGATGTGGTAATTATAGTGCCAAACACACCTCTTCTACAATACACCCCGATTGATACATGGGACTAAATCTAATTTAGGTAAGAGTTTCATTTCCTTTGTTTGAAGCTCTTTGAATCCTTGAACATAGATATAAAGATCAATCTTTTAATTTTGAAGTTGTACAAGAGTCATCAACCAGTGTTCTAATTGAAGAAGAAAAAAAAATGGAAGATGTTATGGAGGTGTACCTTAGTGCATTGATTGTAAATAACTAGTTGAATGCTAAGCTATTTTTATGCCACATTAATAATTAATATTTGGCTTCTCTATAATTGTATTATTGATTCATGTGCATCTAGTAATATCATGCCATAAGAGATAATGAATGATCTTGGCTTAAACGTGACAAAACTTTATGATAATTTTTTTCCATGGACTCTAGAGAAGCAAATGTCATTGTGATGGTAAGTGATATGTTGAAGCAAGGTTATCGACTTACCTATACAAAGTGTTCAAGATGGATGTTGCAGTGGTCGATTGTCCACCTAAATGGGGAATATTCTTATCATGCAAGTGGTATTCTTTTATTAGTGATAGTATGCAAATAGATCTATCATACACCACTATTCCATTGCATGGTGAAAATGTGAAATTGGATAGGGATCAAAGAGTTCAAGAAAACATTGAAGATAGGTACAAGTTCCCTAATTAGGTAAACCTTTTTGAGGCAAGTATTGGTCACTTGATTGGGACTCGATGAAATGGATTCCACTATTCTAATAGGCACTAATAAAGATTTGAAATATGGTCTTTGGACCATGTTCTTTGATGGATCCTTCTCAAGGGAAGGAAATGGTGTTGGTATTGGGTTGATATCTCCTAAGGATAAGATTTTTTTTTAATTTTAGGTTGACATTTGCATGCACAAATAATATTATTGAATATGAAGATCTATTACTAGGGTTGAATGTTTCTCATAAGCGTGGTGTCAGATGCTTGAATATTTCAAAAATTAAAGGGTGTGTATGTATCGAAAGAAAAAAAGCTTAGAACATATAGGAATGATGTCTAAGATATCATGGAATTGTTTGATTCCATTGGAATTGAATGGCTAGATAGATGTGAAAACTTAGAGGCTTATGCTCATGTTGTTGCAAGATCTAGGTACAATCTAAATGTAGATCTTCCTTTCCTACAAAAAAGTGTGGAAGTCTTAGAAAGGAAAATCATAGCAAAAAACATATACAACTAGTAGTTATTTGAAGGTAGCTAGCATATATATATATATATTCCTAAATGGTATGGATGAATTTGACAATTAGGTCATTCATTAGGAACCAATAGTTGAGATGGAAGAAGGAAAAGAAACACCATTTGAGAATGAAACAATACAAATGAAGATAAATACAATTCCCAAAGGATTGGATTCCTGAGAAAAGATATTTGATAGTGTAGGTCAATGTAGAAACAAAATAGATCAAATCATCAAGATTATATTAAGGGAGTAAACTTATGGATAGTTGAGAGCCCTATAGTTTACATTGGTAAGAGGCTCAAACCTAATGAGAAGAGAATTCTTGTTTCCTTGTTACATAAGTTCAAGAAATGCTTTGCATGGTCTTATGATGAGCTAAACTCTTATAGAGAGGAGTTTTTCAACACACTATTCCTCTTGATCCTACTAAACCATTTAGGAAAAAATAGTAACCTATTAACCCTACCCTTGCTCCCTAGATGTAGGAGTTGATGAAAATGAACGAATTTGGAATCATAAATTATATTAGACATTTTGAATGTGTGTATAATCTTTTCTTGGTAAGAAAAAAAAATGTATAAATAAGGTTGCATCTTGACTTCATAAACCTCAACCTTAAATCTCTTAAAGATAATTACCCTCTTCCAACCATTATCACTTTTTGAACCAAGTCATTGGATTAGAACCGATGTCCATGATAGATGGGTTTTAAGTTTACAACCAAGAGGTTGTAAGGGAATCATAGCAACATAATATGACATTCACTACTCCTTGAAGTACATATGTGTACGTGAGGATGATTTTTGGATTGAAGAATGTAGGTTCAACATTTCAAAGAGCAATGAACATGGATTTTGATGGTCTCATTGACTAGATAATGGTTGTATACCAAGATGAATTTATTGCATTTTCAAAAGAAAGAGGTGATCATTGAAAACACCTCAAACTAATTTTTGAAAGATGTTTAGAATTTGTGATTTCTTTAAACCACAAAACATATAAATTTGGTGTGGAGGAAGGAAAAATATTGCGACATACTGTGTCAAAGGAAGGGGTGAGAATAGACCCTAAATGAGTCAAGACTATCAACCTCATCCCTCAACCCAAATTTGTAAAATGAATCCAGTCCTTCTTTGGGAAGATCAACTTTGTTAGGAGGTTTGTTCCTAACTTTGCCGAGAAAACCAAAGCTATATCTAAGATGCTCAAGAAAGGATAAACAATTGAATGGAGTGCAAAGCCAATTGAAGCATTCAAGGAAAAAAATCAAGCCATTTCTAAACTTCCTATATTGGTGAACCTAGATTATTCCAAACCACTTTAGTTATTTTTGTTTGCACCATTTTATACTATTGTTGCAGTGTTACTACAAAAGAATAGGGATGTGTATGAGAAATCAATATCCTTCTTTAACAAATAATCACAAGTAATTGAACTAAAATATTCAATGATGGAAAAATATGTTTATTCTTTATTAAGAGTTGTGAAGAATTTTAGATCTTATCTAGTAGATGCAAAAAAAAGTTGCATATATTCCACACACAATTGTGAAAGATTTCTTCATGCAACGAGAAGCTTCACAAAAAAAATGTTGCTAGATAAATAAAATCTAAAAATATGAAATGGATATTTAGACTACTAATCTTGTTAGAGGTCAAGTCCTTGCCAAGTTGATGATGAATTCTAATCTAGAGGAAGTGGAAGTAAACAAGGTAAGTATTAATACTCTTTTTTTTGTTGTGTGTGTCCTCTATGAGGATCCTTGGTACAAAAATGTTATCATTTATTTGACAAACATGAATTTCCCACTGTTCATAGATGAATTCCAAAGAAGAAAACTCAAGTTGTAGTTGTAGAGGTATGTGTTGGTGCAAGGAAAATTGAAGTGGAGAAACCATGAAGGATTTTTTCTTAGGTGCCTTGACAACACACAAGAAGATGAAATGATGTATGAATGTCACCATGGTGTATGTTGGGGACATTATAAGGCCAATACCACTGTACATAATTTATCAGATAAGAAAATATGACGCTTGTCAAAAGTTCTCAAGCAAGTTGAAGTTTTCTTGTGGTCTTCCTTTATTGTAGTTACCATTTGAGGTTCACCAAAATGTAATGGAACATAAAGTTATCTCTAAGATTAATCTAGGATAATTAAATAAGATGCATATAATTCAACACAAATCAACCTACATTAAATAATTGAGAGCATTGAAAAGACAATTGATATATTTAGCTAATGGGCTACATATAGTGTGAGATTTAAGCCTGAAACAAGTCACACCTACAAACAACTATTGAGCCATTGGTAAACAAGTTTCAACTACCATTAAATGAAAAATATGTTGTTTAATGGTAAAAGCTTCCAAAAAATTAGGTGAAAGCCTCCAAAATCTCACTTATCATGTAAAGGCTAGATAAATATTGATTTGCCAATTGGACGAGTACATTCTATTTCCATTTGTAGTGTTTCTTTTCCAAATTTCATGGCAAAATTTTCTTTTTCTTTTTCATTGCTTTATGTTTTATATTTGCATACAAATATTTCAAAATTAGACAATACCTAATTTCTTTAAGGTAAAAGTCTAGATTTGTCTAAGCTTATTTCATTCCATTATTTAGCACTTATTATTAATGGTTTAATCCATATACTCTCTAATATATTAGCATACATATAATTTTCTATCGATGTAATCCTTGAACCTTCTTTAGGTACAAGTGCTAGTACAATAAATCAAATGTTATAATGTAAAAATAAATAGAATATATACTTAGCTCTATTAGTAAAGAGTACTTGGGGTATGATCTAGAGGCTCAATCCAATATTGCCTCTCTTGATATCTAAAGAATATTTTAATTAACCAATACTTTTGATGTATTGTCATTAGGTCACAAGAAACACTCACATAGATCAACCCCTTTAAATTGAACAATGATAATAAATAACAATATTCAATCATGCATATTTTCGTAAAATGATGTGCAAAGCTAGATTTCTTTTAGAATATTAATTGAAACATGTACGCCAAATGATTTCTTCTTTTCTTCCAATAATTAAACTAAAAACATTGAATGCATGCAAATATAGATGATACAATACTAAATTACTTCAACTTTATACTTGAAGAATGTTTAAATTTGAACATTAAATTAAAAAAATAGGAAGATAAATTGCACATATAGATATCATTGAAACATAATAAAGATAATACATTTGATAAATATAATTGAAGCACATGAATAAATGTACTTGAAGCACATGGATAAATATAACTGAATCACAAAAGAAAGAATTACTTATTAAAGTATAAGAATGTGTCAGCGACTTAAGACAGGATACCCATGATTTTGCTTTTAGTGATTGACAATGGTGGAGGAACTTCAATCCTGGCAGCATCTTCCAAAGTAACGCCATTTTATCACCATTCCATGTTATTTCCAAAGTGGGCTCGACGGTTACATTAAATCGGACCGCGAAATATTTCATTGCCCCGCTGTCCTTGGGGCAGAATAAAGTCATTAAAAACCTTCAATCCATTATAAACTTTCGCTTTTTATAATTATCACACATAAGTCAAACATTAAACCAAAAAAAAGGTTATGTCCAATATTCTAAAATTAAATAGGAAAGGAGGTTGGATATATATTTATGTGAATGATTTGCACTATTTTATATGGAAGTTATTATAACAAATCTATTAGTAATATTTATATGTTGTCAAATTATTGTGATGATATCATCATCATTATAGTAAAAATATAATTATATCAAATATTTTTAAATTATTTGTAACGGTAATGTAAACAATATGTTGACTATGTTTTATTATAATAGTTTCAAATTGTCTGTTGTGGATTTCAATTGTTTTGTTAAATTATATGAAAAAAGTAATTTATTAGGTGTTTGAAGTCTTTGTTTCTTCTCCTATCTTAATATTTTCCTTTCCCTTAATCCCCTTTACCTTTGACGGATCTATAACAAGAAGACTTTTAGTTCATTTTGGGGGCTTGGTTGAACATATAGAAAATTTAATCCTCTAGGAAATTCCATGTTAGTTTAGTTTAACCCTAGGAAAGCTCTACACTCTTTACACATCTTGTCTTGTAATCCATTGCATTCCTCTAATAGATCACTCTTGTTTAGGAAATTATAATCAATTGATTATAATTGCAACCCATTGCGACTTTCAAGTTCACATTCTTTTGGGACTCAAATTTGCAATTGCCCTTTTGCTTGAGTCCCTTCCCCTTACATCCCTTAGTCATTTTTCCCAAGTTTATAACCGATTTGAGAAATAATTCACGGGTTATGTTTTGTCAAAATTTCTTAGCACTAGTGGACAAATCACGAAAAACTAAGTCAAGTTTCCTTTTGAAGTTTTGTAAAATTCTTTATGGTTAAAAAGTTATAGGCTTGTAGGTTTTATACGTTCATCTGGTTCAC
Source organism: Sequoia sempervirens (assembly GCA_007258455.2). Taxonomy (NCBI): domain Eukaryota; kingdom Viridiplantae; phylum Streptophyta; class Pinopsida; order Cupressales; family Cupressaceae; genus Sequoia; species Sequoia sempervirens. Next base: position 17,147 of record VDFB02338592.1, on the reverse strand, counting down.
TCCATCTAACCCACAAATATCACGTCTAGATGAATTTGTATGCTAATTTTCAAATTTGGTTCATTCTCCCACATGGTGCAATTCATCATATTTTTTCCACAAAGGCCTTAATTGCTAAAAATTTGACTAAGTGTCAAACTTGTGGGAATCTTTCTTCCATTCAAACTCCACCTTTTTGTCCTTCACATGCTAGGTTCACTTAGAATCTCCCACTTTCCAAGAAAATATTGCCCAACAATAAATTTACAAGTATTTCCATTTGAACTAGCATGTTCCACATGCTAACATTTCTCTCACATTTTCCACTTTCCTTTCAAGTTCTTGCAAGCACATTTTGAAACAGACTAAGTAAAATTTTGTGGGCAGTTGGAGCCCATCTTCTCATAATGCTAACATCATCTTCCTATTTGTGGGCATTTGTAAGTGAACTTCTCCTTTCATGTGCAAATGTCTTGTCCACTCCATTTTTTTGCATTTGTAAGTAGATGACGTCCTATTGATGTCATCCTGGATCTTCCTTACATCATCACATATGTGACATCATCATATTCAAGCCTTCCAATCCATCTCATTCCCTTTTTCTTATATTATGTTGACATCAACCCATGCTAATGTCACCAATGAGAGTTTCCATTCAAACTAGACATGTTGATAATGTACAGATGCACTTGGTTTTTTTGTCAGTTCCACTTGGAGGTCAATTACCTACCACAACCCAATGGTGCCTTCCAACCCATATCAAGTTGTTGAAGATAAAAAATACTAAGGAGATAGTTTGTGGGTGATCCAATGTGAACCAAATGTATTTCTCAAAAGGTGCAGATGCACTTGCACTCAAACTTCCCACAAGAACATGATAGGAGTATTTTCTTTCCGGTGCCAGTTACAACCATTTTTTTCTCATGAGTGCACCTTGTAGGGATTTTCTACTGATTCAGAACATATTTGGATGCCCCTTGAAATCCCACAATGTGTTGTTTTGAGTTCCAAGTGAGTTTTTGAATCCTAATTGATTTGAGTGTTACAATTTTGGTCTATGATTAACTTAGAGGATTTTCCATGAAGATTAATGAACTATTGGTAATTCTTACACCAACCAAGAATTTTCACAACAACTCTAAGTAGGTATCTTGGCTCTTGTTATTTCTATCTGCAAATTTAAAAATAAACAACTAGTTGCATTACTACTATTTGCAAATATGTTTCATCTACCTACATTAATGGTGCCACTCTTTTACCCACCAAAAGTTATCGTAGATTCCCTTGATCAATTTGATGCATCAATTTTGGGGGGGTGTTTTTCAAATGCCAATTATCTATGAATTGCTACAATAATCACTCCTAGGGTTTCTTTTATCATTGGGTTTTATTTATATTTGGATGATCTTTTTTAGTATGGTTGAACATTATAGGAGAGTAGCTTAAAATAATTAGAAGAAGCATAAAGTTGCAGAAAACCAAAAAATAGTTATAGGGGCACATTGGTTTTGATGGAATTTTGTAAGAATGTTGTAATATCATTAATTTCTATATGTAAAACTCATAAAGTATATCAAATCTAATATATTTTCTTCAACATATTTTCTTCTATAGATGTAATCAATATTAGAAGAATTTGAAAAAATTCTAAGTTTGTTGTATGAGTTACAATAACTCTTTTATATGATTTCATATGAGTTTGGGTAGTTTAGTAATATATAACTAAGTATATAACTATTTGAATGATATTCATTGATGCTTCATATAAGTAGATCACATTAGTTTGTTTCCCCCTTGTGTTTCCTCCTTGTTGATTGTGAATTTGTTGCCCATCATAAGGTACTAGTCTCTTGTATATTCTCTAATCATCCACATAAAACAAATTCATAAAAGATGATTATTTCTAATTTATTTTAGTGAGTTCATGATATCATTGTTTTCAAGGAAAATATAAAACCATTATCTATGAATCATGAAGCTTACTAGGAATTGTTGGCAAGAGGAAATAGGAAATTATAGTTTGAATATTTGTACCCTAATATCCCTTATGTAGTTTGTTTATGTAGACATGGAAAATATATCGACACACTTAATCCTGATTACTAACATCATTTCATCATGAATCATCTTCTTTGCTAGTCATTTAATTAGATAGCCCTTATTTGATTAAATTCATCACCTTTCGTCCCTTGATTAAATAAATCAAATTTCTCTAATTAAGTTGTCATCTCATGTTAATTAAATAAATCAATCTTATTTAATTAATCCTCTAATCTCCATTTAATTAAATAATTCATTTTATTTAATTAAATCCCTAAGGTCATTCTATTTTAAATTAAATCAATCTTTAATTTAATCTAACATCATCTCCTTTTAATTAAATAAATCAAAAAATTTCATTAAATTAAGTCTAAGTCATCTTTCTCTCATTTTGATTTAAATTAATCCTCAAATCTAAGTCAAAATTGTCACATCAACTAATCTCCTTTTAAACTAATCAAATCTTGATTAATTTAAGTCTTAATCACCTAAATCCTCTAGATTTTGCAACTTGTGCAATAAATCATTTCTTTGATATATTAATTCCCTTAATTACTTTCAACATGGCATCAAAAGGGAATATTCCTCCAAGTTTGAAAATCCCTCCAAATAGACTTTGTACATCCAACAAAGCATTTAACCCTCTTACATGTCATTGTGCATTGAGCCAAGTCGCATTCAATTCATTCCTTTCTCCCTCCAACATGCCATTTCACAAATTTGAAATTCCACCTAATATCATTTATTGTCCACATTCATCAAAATGTGCTCATCCTTCCTCCATTCACATCTTGACAAGTGGCATTTGGGCATTGGATGTTGAATGATCCCACATTCCTCCATTTCTCTTATTCTTCCATCTTGTTCTTCTATAAATACAATACTCTTCTTCTCATTTTGGATCCACAACTTAGAGTAAACTTACTATCTTCATATTTAGAGAAAATTCATCCATTTCCATAGCATTTTTCCATCATCATAGCTAGGTTATTATAGATTTCATCAAGGAAGCACATGGTTCATCATCATCAAGTGGATCAATCTTCATCAAGCTTGCAAAGGAGTTGGGAAAGGGACATTTTCCACATCAAAATGACACCAATTCCCCCATGGGATTGAGAGTTTGCATGCTCCAATAGGATTTAATAGCTTTTCTTGTTTTTTTCTTCATTTCTTTCCTATTTTGAGCATTGTCGATGAATTGCATGGGGAATCTTAGTTCTAACTTGCATATGGATCGAACATTGTGTTTATTTGCTATGTTTGTGCAGGTCTAGGATTGGGGTTCACATTTTGGCGCTAGGAGGATAAATCTCAAGATATTAACATGTTTTTTGACAAAATTACATGGTTTTTTTGTGATTCTTTTTGTGCCTACAGAAAACTACGCCACTATTAGTCTAGCGGTGCCATACAATGATGCTACCAGTCCAGTGGCGCCATACAAAGACACTACAAACTCCAAATGCTATCGCTAAAGTCTTCCCACCTAGAAATTCAAAATTTCAAACTCTGACGCTGGGCTATTTTCTTATCGTTGAATTTTCAAATTCCAAACTATGTCGTTGATCAAAATAGTGTCACAATTGCACTCTCTAGTCTTGTTGTAGAGCGCCACTGTCAGACCTAGTGGTGCCATACAATGCCGCTGATTCTTCTAAACTACGATGCATATGCAGACTGCATCGTTGGGGTAGGGTGAAAGGTTATATTTCAAGTTATTTTGACATGTGATTTTTTACATTTGATCATTTTGAGTTATTTTCCTATTTTCTACCTTTGTATTTCTTGGACTAATCAATTTTTGTAGGTGGAAACAAGGAAGAAGGAAGGAGAAGCTTGAGTCATGGCATCATCTCTTTATTGTATCAACTATTTTTAAACACTTTTGGAAATAATTATAATTCCAAATTTAAAGAGTTTTTTTCTTTAAGCTCTTTAGGACTCACTAATTTCAATTTGGGTTTAAAACGATCAAGACAACAGGATTAAAAAGAATCTTAGGAAAACTTACTAGATTTTGTTTAAGGTTAACAATTGAACAAACAACTTTCACTTTTCCTTTTGGTGCTTTAAAAAAGAATCCAAATTTTTCTTTGAAGGTTTAAAATGAACATGCACATCTATGTTTTGTAATCAATTATCCAAAATAATATCATATAAAAGATGTATGTGCTTCTCTCATGCCTCACGTTAATCTTGAGAATCAAAAGGCTTTTTTGTGATATTAAGTTGTATAAGTGATTACCTCCACACTTCAATTTGGATTCTAAAATTGAAGAAATCTTGCGAGTGTGAGTGGAACATATCGTGTGTGTTCTCTCTTTGTTTCTCAACAAAGATTGATTGAACTACGGATGTGATTGCTCACTTTTTATATGTTGAAAGAACATTGTAATAGTGCTACAATTGACTGTGGTTGGCCAATTGTATTGCTGCTGTGTAATATCAAAGAACTAATACCAGGAAGGAGGGATCTATAACTTTGTTGTAATTTGTTTTTACTGTGAATAAAGTGACTTTTCTTCGGTGGTGGATTTTTCTCTCGAAAGGGTTTTCCCACTTAAATCTGGTGTCTATTCTCTATTGATATTATTGTCTATTCTTTTATTTGTGAATCTTAATGCTCTGTAATTTGAAATTAAAAGTACTCCTACATTATTCCCTTGTGAATTGACATTAGGAAAGTGATTTCCACACTAGAGTCTTTCCTTACAAGTGGTATTAGAGCCTGGCCAGTTGTGTTATCCTTGTGGGTTGGTTGGGTTTTTTGTGTCAATTATGTTCAGTGGGAGTGTTGTAGAAGTCTGGTAATTGTAAAATTATAGATTGAGATGGCACTAGCAAGTACATATGGAAATATTGAAATTGAGAAATTCAATGGCAACAATTTTGAGTTGTGGAAACTCAAAATGGAATATTTGTTGGTTGATTGCGATCTTTGGATTGTTATGTCTAAAATGAAACCTTCTGGAATGAAGCAAGAAGATTGGGATATTGTAAATCAAAAATCAAAGGGGCTGATAAGGCTCTATTTGGTAGACTCTATTCTTCTTAATGTGCATGAAGAGAAGACTGCAGCCTCCTTATGGAAAAGACTTGGGGATATTTATTAGGGTAAGTCCTTGGTAAACAAGTTGTTCTTGAGGAAGAAGCTATATTCTTTGAAAATGTAGGAAGGGGCATTTGTTGCTAATCACTTGAATACTTTTAATATGTTGATTGCTCAGTTAACATCTATGGGTGTGAATATTGAAGAAGAAGATCATTGTATGTTGTTATGTTCTTTGCCTGATTCTTGGGATCACTTGGTGATGGCCATTGGGAGTACAACATCCACTTTTAAGATGGAAGATGTTGCTTCTTTGTTATCAGAAGAAATGAGAAGAAAATATTTTGAGATGGAGGCTCTTGCTATTTGAGGCTGATCTAAAGAAAAAGACAAGAAGGACAAGAAATCCAAATAAAAATCAGAAGGGAGATCAAAGTCTCCTGGAAAAAAGTTTAAGGTGAAGTGTTGGAACTATGGGAAGCCTAGTCATGTCTGAAAGGATTACAAAGAGGAGAAAAAGAAGAAGAAGAAGAACACTTTTGACAATGATTCTTCTTAGAGTGAAGCAGATGCCTTCATTATAGCCTTGGCAACTCAGGCATCAGATGATGTCTGGTTGATTGATTCTGGAGCATCTTTCCACATGACATCTCATAGAGACTGGTTCACAAAGTATGAAAAATATGATGGTGGAAAGGTGTACTTGGAAAGCGATTCATCCCTAGATATAGTTGGTTGTGGAAGAGTCAAAATTTAGTGCCCTGATGGAAGGGTGAAGGGAATCAATGATGTTATGCATATACTAGGTCTGGCTCAAAATTTACTTTCTGTTAGTAGGCTAAATGATGCTGGTGTACAAGTCTCTTTCTCTAATGGTGTTTTTAAGATGACAAGAGGCTCTATGCTGTTGGAAAAGGGTGCTCGAATTGGTACTCTGTATAAGTTGGACGCCAATGCAATTCAATGCAACAATGCTTCTAAAAAACCATGCAAATCTATAGGGAAAGAGGTGATTGTTCCAGCAGGAGCTAATTCTTTGAAGATGAAGCTTCTAGCTAAGAAAACAATGCTATGGCATCACAGGCTAGGCCACATTGGAGAAAGAGGTTTAAAAACCTTGAAAAATAGAAACCTGGTTGTAGGGCTTGATGACTGTAACCTTGAATTCAAATTTTGTGAACATTGTATATATGGTAAACAACACTGTGTTTCATTTTATTCCAATCCTCATAAATCTTCTGGTATACTTGATTACATTCATTATGATGTGTTTGGTCCAGTAAATGTTCCTTCATTATCAAATTCTAAATATTATGTTTCTTTTATTGATGAATATTCGAGAAGGGCATTTGTGTATTTTTTAAAGAGTAAATTAGAAGTGTTCAGTCATTTTAAGGAATTTAAAAACCTTGTGGAAAATCAGATTGGAAGGAAAATAAAATGTTTAAGGATTGACAATGGCGATGAGTTTTGTTCTGATGAGTTTGAAAGGTACTGTAAAGATCATGGAATTAAAAGACATAAGACTACACCCTATACTCCGCAACAAAATGGAGTTACTGAAAGGTTCAATAGGACAGTGATGGAAAGAGCATGAAGCTTGGAGGAGAAGTTCTGGGCTGAGGCAGTTGCAACAACATGTTATTTATTAAATTTTTCTCCTAATTCTACTCTTGTTGAGAAGACACCTTTGGAAGCATGTCTGGTAAGAAGCCCTCTCTTAGACACATTAGAGTTTTTGGCTGTGAGGCATATGCATATGTGCCGAATGAAAAAACATCTAAGTTGGAGAAAAAAGTTGTTAAATGTATATTTGTTGGCTATAGTGCTGGCATAAAAGGATACAAGCTTTGGAACACTGTGATTGAGAAGGTTTTGTACAATAGAAATATTATTTTTCATGAGCTGAAGCCTTCTACTTTGGATCTGTAGTAAGAGATAAAATCAAAAAATAAAAAGGATGTAGTTGAAATTCCTCCAACACTAGATAAAGAGGAATTAAAAATTCAAAACGTACCTAAATTTGAGGAGAGCTCAAACAGTTCTGAGAGTTTTGAAGAAGAAGAACAACCTCAGCCTCAACCCTTGAGGAGGTCGACATATGAAAGAAATGAACCTGATAGGTATGGGCTTTCTATGTTAGATTCTACTTGTGCCTATGCTTTGATTACTAGCACTGATGAGCCTAGGACTGTTAAAGAGGCAATTAATATGCCTGATGCAAACTCTTGGTTGGAAGCCATAAATGAAGAAATGGCATCATTAGAAAAGAATGACACTTGGAGTTTGGTGCCCTTGCCTGAAGGCAGAAAATCTATTGGCTGTAAATGGGTATTTAAAAAGAAAATAGGTTGGATGGTAGTGTTGAAAAGTATAAGGTGAGGTTGGTTGCAAAAGGTTATTCCCAGGTAGGGGGAATTGACTATGGAGAAATATTTTCTCCTGTAGCTAAGCTAACATCTATCAAATTTCTTTAGTCACTTGCAACAGTGTATGACTTAGAGATTGAATAAATGGATGTGAAGACAACATTTCTTCATGGTGATCTTTAAGAAGAAATTTATATGTCCCAGCCTGAGCAATATGTGGAAAAACGTAAAGAACATCTGGTATGCAAGTTGAAAAAATCTATGTATGGATTAAAACAATCTCCTAGAATGTGGTACTAGAAGTTTGACACATTTTTTTTGTCTTTGGGATTTGTAAGATCAAAATATGATCATTGTGTGTATTTCAAATCTAAAAATGATCATGTCTTAGTTATTGCCCTGTATGTGGATGACATGTTGTTCATTGGGAATAGTAAGCTTATGATTTCTGATCTAAAATATTAGTTGTCTGTAAAGTTCAAAATGAAAGATCTTGGTGCAGCTAGGTATATTATGGGGATGGAAATAACCAAGGACAAAAATAGCAGAAAACTTTGGCTCAGCTAGGGTAAGTATATTAACATTGTTTTGGAGAGATTTGGTATGATTGATTGCAAGCAACTAGTTGTTCCAGTTTTGTAGGGAACATAACTATCTGTTGAAGATTGTTCAAAATATCCTACTGAGATGGAGGACATGACCAGAGTGCCTTATGCAAGTGTAGTTGGAATTTTAATGTAGGCAATGGTCTACACAAGGCTAGACATTTCCCAAGTAGTGGGAGTTCTTAGCCGCTTTATGGCGAATCTAGGAAGGACACATTGGGGTGCTGTGAAAAGAGTTTTTAGATATTTAAAAGGTACATCACAATACACTTTGTGTTATCATGGTAACTCAATTTGATCACAACATTCTCTCAGCATTAGAAGTTATGTGGATTTTGATTGGGAAGGGGACCTTAACAGCCGTAGATCCACCAATGGATATATTTTTATGTTGAATGATGGTGTAATTAGTTGGATGAGTAAGCGGTAGGCTGTAGTTGCTCTATCCACTATTGAAGTTGAATACATGGTAGCAAGACACACCTACAAAGAACTTGTATGGCTTAAACATTTGTGTTCTGATGTTGGGTTCAGTACAAGGAAAATTTTAATTTGCTATGACAGAGTGCTATTTGTTTGGAAAAAAATCCAACTTTCCATGCCAGGATGAAACATATTGATGTGTAGTATCATTTTGTAGGAGATATGGTGGAGGATGGAAAGGTTTGTTTAGAAAAGGTGGATACTTTGATAAATGTTGCAGATGTGTTGGAAAAGCCTATGAGCATGGACAAGTACAGGTGGCGTGTTAGTTCGATGGGCCTTGGAGCCCATGACCTTCTTCAAATTTGAGTTTGGAGGAAGCCAATAAGTCTTCGTCAAGTGGGAGATTCTTGGAAATTGTGCCTCAACTTGCTGGCTTGTATCTCTGTTCAAGTCTTCATTATTGACCAATCATTGAAGTTCCTAAGTTTGTAACCTTGTCACGGAGTTTGGAAGTTTCGTAACTTCCCGACTGACCAATCTCCTTTGTTGTCATGACATCGATGATTTATGTAACTTAAGAACCTTGTCGTGGAGTTTGGAAGTTTCATAACTTCTCGACTGACTGATCTCCTTCGTTGTCATGACATCGGTGATTCTGTAACTTAATAACCTTGTCGCAGAGTTTGGAAGTTTCATAACTTCCCAATTGACTGATCTCCTTCATTGTCATGACATTTGGTAAATTTGTAACTTGTATACGGGAGTTATGAAGTTTTCGTTTTCTCCGACTAGGCGAAAGTGGTATTGTCTTGTCGCGGGGATTGGTAAATTTATAACTTGTATGTAGTGGTTATGAAGTTAACATTTTGAGCAACGCATCGATGGGTTTTCACTTTTGTGGGGCCATGCCGATGGTTAGTTTGACCGCGAGTGTACGAGTGAGTTGGTAATCAAAAGGGATAACTCATGGATACCTAAAGTCTTTAGGATTTTGTTTATAAACTAATGACTATTAATATTCCATGCCAATGTGGGATAATGTCGACGGTTGAGCTTCTTGGTAGTTGAGCAAACCGAATTGGTTTGAATAGTAGATTCCTAGAAATTGAAGGGTTGAAGTGAGTATAGCAAGAAGAATGGCAGATTGATTGGTATTGTGTGTTTAGTAGACTGTATGTTGAAATAACATTGTAACAGTGCTGCGATTGACTGTGGTTGGCCGATTGTAATGTTGTTGTGTAATATCAGAGAAATAATACTGGGAAGGAAGGGATTTGTAACTTTATTGTAATTTTATTTTACTATGAATAAAGTGACTTTTATTTGGTGGTGGGTTTTCCTCCCGAAAGGGTTTTCCCACATAAATCTGGTGTCTATTCTCTGTTGATATTATTGTCTATTCTTTTATGTGTGAATCTTAATGCTCTATAATTTGAAATTAAAAGTACTCCTACATTATTCCCTTGTGAATTGATATTAGGAAAGAGATTTATGCACTAGAGTTTTTCCTTACAAATATCCATAGGGTTGTGCATGTTCTTGAAATCAAAACACTTTGCTTGGATCTTAAACATTGGAAAACAAACATTCAACATGATCATCAAAATTTCAAACCCTTTAGGAAGCAAATATCTTTGAAAAAATTCAAGTGTTATTGCTTTCAATAGGGATTTTATCCTTAGAGGTTTCTAAGCATTTGAATTTACATCTCAATTTTCTCACTAAAGTCAACGATAGGGAACATTTTCCTTAATTTCCTTGATTTCCGCATAAGGGACCTTGTGGGATGAGAAGAAATTGGGACATTGGACATTCAGTTTGAAAACCTAATCAAGAATTGTTTGCGGTAAAAGGAAGTCATTAAGAAAAGTTAAGAAACAATTGAACCTCACACATGTGCTCTTTCAAATGATTTCTTGAAAGATCAAGATCCAAAAACCAAAGACCCAAGGTTTTGTTATGCCTTGTGTAACCACCCCATTTCAATTTTTGGAATAAAATGGGTCCCCCTTGTTTTTGTTTTTGTCTTTGGTTTTTTTTTGGGTCTTAGGATTTGTTTGTTTTTCTCGTAAGTATTTCTTTCTTTTTCTTTATTAGAATTGGAGCCAGAAATGAAACTTGATTCTGAACTTTTTCAAAGTTCCTAGTTCAGGTTCTGTTCTGACTTCGGGTCCGTCTTCTTTCCTTGTTCTTTTCATTGTTTGTTAGCATGTTTTAGGCTCTTGGGATTATTCTTCCGTCGAGTTGTTTTTTGTTTTCCTTATGTTTTGATTAAGCCCGAGCGGAAGCAGAACCAAAGTTGGAAGTGAATTTGGAAATTTTTCAAGTTGCAGTTCTTGTTTCTGCCCTGATTTTGACTCAGCTTGTTTGTTTTGTTGTTTTTTTCTGTTCATGTTTGGGCTGGGTCCGGTCTTGTTCTAGTACCACTTCCCATCATTTGTTGTTGTTGTATTTGCTTTTTTTCTTGTTTGTTATGAGTGGAACTGGGGTTGGAATTGAATGTGGAATTTTGTAAAAGTTCAAGTTTTGGTTTTGGTTATGACCCCACCCCATTTCCTTCTATTGTTGGTTGCTTGTCGCGAGACCCAGAACTGAGTTTGGAGTTAGGTGAGGAACTTATCAAAGCTCTCTTGTTTTGTTCTAGATCCGGGTTTGCATCTGCTCTACCTTTGGTTTCCATGAGAGTTAACTATTTGTTTGTGTTATTCACTCCACCCGACCTACCATCTTTATTGCATTAATTGCAAGTCCTTCACACAAGTGAAATCATTTTTAAAACCATAATTATGATTAATTGGCTCATTATCCTTATTATCTAAACTATTTTAGTGAACCAGAGTTGGGTGAACTACAAGAGAAGTGATTTGATTGTGGAGGTGTCATAGAGCGAATCTCTATATGATTTTAGGCTTTCCTTGTGAGTGTTTTAAGGTAGGGTCTCTTTTCCTTTCTTTTCCCATTCTATTTTGTCATTTCGTCTTCGCGTTTTGCATTTTTTTTTTCATGTGTTCGTAGAATCTTCTTTTCTGTGAATCTTCACTTTCTCTCTTGTTTTCTTTTTATTTTGTTTTGTTCTTCTTTGTTTGTCCATTCTATTTTCTTTCTTTCTATTTTTCATTTTCTGTTTGTTGTCACTTTTGAGGTAGGTGGGTTTTGTCATGCTCTAGTTGCTAATTGGGGTTTCTGTTTACCGAGGTTTTTCGTACTTTAAGTTTTTAATTTTTTTTTAAGAAACCTTTTGATCTTGATTCCATGTCTATTTTGTATCTTATGTGATGGGTTTGTGATGCCCTAAATTTTTGAGTCAATGTATTGTGCAAACTAGGGTTTGCTTGATAACCCTTACAAAATAGTTTCCTCTAGGTTTAAATTTGTTTTTTGTATGGTTGAGGTGTGGGGGTTAAGTTCTTCTATTTTGGATTTCCTTGTAAATCATGTGACCTAGGTTCTTAGATTCAAGTGAAAATGTCTTTAATGAGGTGCTCTATTTTATGGTAAAACTGGCAGAAGCGGACTTGGGACCGAACTTGTCTTGAGGATGTTTAGTATTGGGATTCATTCTTAAAATGGTTCCACTTCCGGTCGTTGATAATTTTGGTCTTCATGCTTGTCCTTAAGTGGAATCGAAGCTGGAGTGGAGGTTGAACTTGGAGCTAGCAATTAATTTCTGGTTTGGTTTCTATTTCGGTCCCGGTTCTGGTCTTGTCCTAGTTTCGGTTCCAACCCCAATATCTATTGAAAACTGTTTCATGTTTCTCATGCTTATGTGATTTCACTTTCGATGAGATTGAGATTTGGTTAAGTATGAAAGTTATCCTAAGGAAGTAAAGGATGGTATTACATGATGAATTTATTTTATACTTTTGTTCATCTAATACAAGAGTTTATTGTAGAAATTAAAAGATGTATGGAGCATCAAAAGAGGCTTCTCAAAGGAGCCAACCGGCAGAAACTTCAAGGTAGGGATCCAGATTGAAGAATGTTAAAGTGGAGCAGCTCCCCTACACTTTGAGGTGTAAACATAGAGAATCTACTCTCATTGCTATCAAGATGAAAATTTTAATGAAGATGTTACACCAAGGGTAGGAAGGATTGTCCAATCTGGATTAGCACACGTTGCTAACTTCCCATTGTTTGTTCAATGTTCAAAATTTATATTAGCAATAGTTGGAGCCTATAATCCTGCTACTAGGCAGTGCATGGATTCATAAGGGAATGTTCTCATTGATTTAACTGACCAAATGATCATATTTATGCTTGGTGTACCTGTCCCTCAAAATCTTAAGCAGCTAAATGAAGCAAAAGCTTTGAAGCTTTGTAGTGGGAATAAAGAAACCAATAGATCCCACATGAACAAGCATTGGATGAGGGTAGAGAAGAAGTCTCTAACTAAGCTTCCTGATCAGCCTAAAAGGGAAAACTTTGAAAATGAGATTAGGGACATAATCATGTTTCTCTCTAGGGTATTTGGAAAAAGAGATGCTTCTCAATTTAAAGAATGAATGTTCCCATTTATCCAAGCTATCTTGGATGGAAAAAAATAGTTTGACTGGCCTATGGTGGTGTTAGAGACCATTCATAATTAGATGGTCAAAGTGAGAGAAACCAAGAGATTCTTCATGACCTCTTATGTAATATTTGTAGCTACCATGATGGGGATCTTTCTCGCACTGAATATAGTGGGGATATTGGGAGAAGCCCAAGGACAAAAGAAGGTGTGGGAGCACTATAATTAGCTTACCTTGCAAGCATTAGAGTCACATTATAGGAGAGTTAATGATGCATTCATTTATGTTATCGTTATCAGGCTCACTGGAGATGTTGGGTACAGATTGAGTAGGGGGAAATGGCCTTCATCAATGAATAGAGACATTGGTTTATTCAATACCCAACATTTACTTATTTTAGATTGGGAGGGTTTGATGGTCATCCTCATTTTCTCCCTAGGTGCTGCAACAATAGATTTGTGTTAATGGAATTCATTTACCAAGCTCTTGCTGTTAATTTCAAATTTGGTACCAAACAAAAGATTGTTTGTCTAAGTTTCCCAGGAAGTTGGGTGAGTTTAGCTATCCACACATTGGGGAAGCTAAGGAGGTTTGTGATGAGTTGATTTATCTAAAATTGGGTTTATACACTTCTAGGAAGCATTATGACCCCAAACACAAGATGTAGGCTTTGCTTACCAGTCTCTTTGAAAAACATTTCAATCTATTGGATCACTTTTGGATGGATCTACAAGATGAGTATGATCTTAGGAGGAGAAATTATGGAATATTATCTATCCCACTTATGGTTGAGAATGGGATCAAGGAGGACATTCTAGAGACATTGTTTGATGATGGGGTAAATTTGGATCCCCAATATGATACAAATAAGATAAGTACTAAACATCTTGATCTAGTGGATTGGAATGCTGAAGAGTCTATTGATATAAAACAAGTTGCAAGACCAATTTTGGATAGAAGCGTGTAATGGGTTAGCTTGAGGGTTAACCAGCTTGAAGCTCAACCATCGAAAAAGAGGAAGGTTTTATGTAAAACTCAAGGATACAAGAGGAAAAAGAGAAGGGTATCTCCTAAGGAACCCTTAGAGTTTATGCCTTCTAATGTAGAAGAGGAGGTTTTTTCCCAAGACCTATCGGAGGTACAAGAAGGGGAGACCATTACAGAAGCTGATGCTTCAACATCTATTGTAGGAGTAGCATCCACTCAACCCCTTTTTATAGAGCAACCAAGTGAGGAAATTACTATGGGAACTCTCCACAAAGAAGCTGAGTTGTTGAAGGAGAAGGAGCTTGAAATAGAATTACATGATATTGCAACAGATTCTGAGGCTACCCCATTTGATAAAGAAACTCATGCAGTGGCTTCCCATGATGTAAAAAATAATGTAGGAATAGAGTATGTGTTAACATACGAGGATCAATGGAAACTCTTTGAGGATGCTAAAAGGGAAGTGGATTCCAGTGCACAAGCTAAGGTATTGGCCAAACAATAGGAAGATACTGCTAAGGAACCATCTGATATATCAACCAAGCAACAAGAATTGGAAGCTCAAGCTACTTTTGATGAATTGGATAAGAAACAACAACAAAAGGAGTAGGAGCTTAGAATTAAGGATGAAAGGGATAAATTGGCTTTGCAACAAAGGATCCATGATCTCGAGGAAGAAAATTCTAAGTAGAGGAGAGAGAAAGAAGCTATTGAAGCTAAATTTAAGGCTATGGATGACGCTCATAGGAAGAAGGAAGAAAAAAAATGCTTGGAGAGAGAGAAGGAGGTTGCAGAGCTTGCTCTACATGAGAAGAAGTCCAAAGAAGCATGGGATTATGCTGAGGAGTTGAAAAGGAAAAGATACCAATTGTTAGAGGAAAGGAGGTTGGAAGAGGAATGCCTAAAGGAGTTGGAAGCAAAGAAATTGCAAGAACAAAAAGAAAAAGAAGAGGCTGAGAAGCTTGCAAAAGAAGAGGTACAAAGGGAGTAGCAAAATGTGCAAGAGGTTGACTCTCAGCCTGAGAATATAATATTGCAACCTCTATCTTCTACTACTGCCACTTCTTCTTAAGCACAAATAGCTACTAATCCTACAACTCCTACTTGGTTGAAGCTTGACTTGGAAAAGAAATAAATAGTTCAACCTCAACCTCTTAATTGGGATGAAAGGATGAGGGAAATTGAGAAGGAGAGACCCAAAAAGAAGGCTAGGCTTCTTCATTCCACCAAACTTACAGACACAGGAGAAATAATTTCTGAATGTGCAATACCAATGGTGGATAAGAACTGAGAGGATATGCAAATGACTAATTATCAGTTGGGTACGGTAAATTTGAGAAGACCTACAAAAAACTAGCAAATGAACTTGATTGATATTGTAGCTTCCTCTACCGAGTCTGGGATGATCAAAGATAAGTAAAAGAAGGATGAGCTTAAGGCTCAATTGGATCAATTGCATAAGTTTTTAAAATATGTCTCAACTCCAATTACTCCACAAGCTACAACTCTCGAATCACTAGTCTTAATTACAAAGAAGGAAGCCGATGACTTGGTGCATATGAAGAGTAAGGTGGGAATGCTAGAAAGATGGATTGATAAGCTCAATCAAGAGGTAGATGAAGCCTTAACTGATAGTTTCAAGGTTCATGAAACAAAACTTGAGTTGGTAGGGGATTTGAGCCAGCATGCAGAAGGTCTAGACAAGTAGGATGAAGAATATAAAGTATATATTGAAAATCTTAAGGACATTAGCAAGGTACCTAGGTCAACTCTGCTTGAGTAGCTGATTCTTCAGGATGATAATGCAAATTTTTTTGATAAAACTGTGAGTATAATAGGATAAAAATCCAAGTCTATTCATGAGCATAAAAATGAGATTCAAGAGGTGAGTAAAGATTTGAATCAATAGATTTATGAATTAGAGGCAATTGTGGCTATTTTAGTCAATCTAGATACCTCAGTAAAGGAGGGTCTTTCTTTGGATAAGACAAGGGAGAAGCGGAGGAGTAGATTTGAAGAGGTGATGCAAAAAGGAGATGATGGAGAGGATTTTTTATTGGATGGGTTTATGGACATCAAGGAAGAAGCAAAGGCTGCTAGAAGAGAAGTGATCAAATTGAAGGAGGTACAAAAATTGGTTTTAGAAAAATTTAAAAGGATTAAATTTGAGGATGATTGGTTGGATGGGCCTGATTTAGGTACCCTTCAACAAGTGTTCTCTAATTATGATGAGTACATGCTTGAGCATGCAATGTAAAAATGAGTTGGTTCTCTTCACTTGGCACACCATCTTCTTCTCTCCTTTTTTGCAGGGCTTTGATATGAACTTGACTTCAGTTCCTTTCCTCAGTTCCACCTTCTTCTTTGGGCATCAAAATTTTGTGCAATAGAGCACTCCAATCTTGTAACTTAAGATTAGCAGTCCAGTCCTTTGTTTAGTTCTAGTTCCTTAATTATTGGATCTAAGCTATTGATTGAGAGGAACTTGTGCATGATATGTCTATATGTACTTTTGGCCCTATATTGTAAAGGTTAGCTCATTGAAGGAAGATTAGCCACGCGATGTTAGCAAATAGAAAATAGTCTTTGGATTTCATTGTTATTAGAAGATACTTTAAAAGTTCAGTTGAACTTAGATACAATTTCTACAGTTTTTGTACAAGTTTTCATGTTATCAAGTTTGGACCTATTTGATAAGGTTAATGATTCATAATCAATCTGTATGCTACTGATTTGTTGTGCCTAAGTGTTTTCTATTTGATGAAAATCAATAGAGGAAACTGGATTTAAAGATTATCTCATTGAATTATCTATGGATGAAAATTGTTGTTATATCTATTTGATCTGTATTTTGATGATGAGTGGATGATTTGTTTCAAATTATAAAGTAGAGTTTTGTGAATGGTTATGATTATTGAATTAGCATAGTGGATGTATGCAATGGTATAGATTATTTTATGGATTTTCTCATGCTATGGTTGTGGTTGGATGAAGAAACACTTATTATTGGTATGCATGCTTGGATATTAAGTAGTTTTATTCATGTTCTTCTATTTTAAAGCTCTGATCTATATTTTTATCTTTATTTAAACCCCCCAAACATAGGTTAGTTGATTTTATGTAGTTATGTTCCTTATTACCAGCGAAGGCCCCTTACACATTACAATTACATTGACCATTG
>VDFB02338591.1:0-15682 GCA_007258455.2 Sequoia sempervirens | reverse complement strand
TGGAATAACTAGATCCTAGTTTAAATGAATCAAGTAGTAAACAAACAAGTTATTTCATTGTGGAGTTTTTTGTTATTTAATTCATAGGTATGCACAACATATCTAGTAATTTTAGAATTTTGGTAAAGTGTCAAAAATGTATAAACATTAGAGGTATAATTTGAATTGAATTTTCTTAATTATATTTGAATTGAATTTCAAGTTAGTTGTCGAAAATGTATCATAGAGGTATAATTTGAATTAAATTTTCTTAATTAAATATTTGAATTGAATTTCAAGTTACTTGTAGAAAACGAGGGTCAGCTCGGACATATAAATTTAATTGAATTTTCAAAATTATATTTTGAATTGAATTTCAAGTTACCTATCAAAAAAAGATTATATCTTGTTCTCAACTCAATGGTGGTTCATGTTGCTTAAGTCATTTTTAAAAAAATATTTATTGTGATCAACATGAACGAACTTAATTATAAAATGGCATTGATTTCCCTAAAATTCTACTAGAGATTAAATGTATATTGAATATAAGGAAATGTAAGCTGTAAGAGATCATAAAATAAGAAAACATGTATGTATATTGAATATTTAAAGCAAATGCATACATATATTATGTGTAAACATGTTTAAACCATAAGCAAACACATGTACATATATGTAAAGGGATTCAATACATATAAACATAACACATATTATAAGAAAAGAGGAAAATGTATGTATATATCATATAAGAAAATATATGTACATATATCATAAAAGAAAAATATAAATTTAAGATCATCAAATGTCGAATACTAAAGATCAAAAAATAAGAAAATGTATGTATATCATATAAGCAAGTGTAAGTTAGAGATCATCAAATATCAAATACTAAATTTTAAAGATCATCATATAATCAAATACACATCATGTGGTAAAGATCATAAATCTAGAATGCATGGCCTAATATGAATGTCTACTCCTAGACGAATGGCCATTTGAATGAGAACGGTCCTGCTCTGATGGATGTGCTAAGCCCTGCAAATAAAATTGTGTACAAGATGTGTTAAATACATATAATTTTTATTAAATAAATTTTATGAAAGTTATTTTTAAATGAACTTGTATTTTTAAATATCAATCTAGAACTTGTATTTATCTATGCATACATAAATATATATTTTATGAAAAATCACATGTCCACTGATAGCAGATTCATCCACAGAGTCACATCGATCATGCACACGATCTAGACCAAGGCTAGGAGTGATATGAGGTATGTCCACCTATAACAATATATATACACACATATATATCAACTTAAATGAATATCTAGTTTAAAAGAAATTTAAAAAATAATGAAAAAAGAATTGAAACATGCACATGCACACATACATGCACATCATCTGATATCAGATGACCTAAGTCCTCTGCAACATTCGCCTCCACCATATCCACAAACCATCGTTTGACGATTAACACCGCGATCCATCTGACGCTATCCCACGTCGCGGTTGTGAAATGATGAAATGTAGAGTGACTATGAAGGTGAGATGGCATCGGTGATGATGAACCGTAACCGGTTCCAACATATCAAGAAACCCATAGTTCCGCAGCCTACCGGTGATGAATTGTAGGTGGATCTTGATGCGCACTAGTGCTTGGCTGAGAGTGATGGGATCCTAGAACTGAACGACCTCTGCATCTCAAATTCTCTCTAACATGTTCTATACCCATCCCATTGTCTGATGCAATGTGTGCATATGCCTCCAATAGGTCCTCAACCAAACAATGCAGAGTCATGTGTGACATATCTCCTATAAGTGCATCAAGATGTGTAGGAGTAGGGATGTCGGCCACTGTAAAAGGATCCATGGTGGTCCACTGTGCTGAAAATGGCGTGGATCGGGAATGTCTGGACATCAAATACTGACCTACACGATCATCAAATATCCTAGTGGTGACAGCCGCAATGTCACCTATATGTCAATTGCTTCCTTGGGAAGCAACAACAACCCTATCCGCTATGGGGCTAGAGTCGGGTGAGTAGAGATCCCACACCAACCACCCCAAACATTGGGGGTGGTCTATCTCTGCTAGACGCATAGGTGGGCCTTATCAGCAATCCTACCATACCCCCACCAACATATGGTGGAATGTCCTTGAGTTAACTTTGAGGCTCAATGACCTCAAGATACAACCTGCTAAAACAAAAATACACAGAATCGTCATTGCTTGGGTATAGACCATGTGCTATGAGAAATCATGGGTAGATCAATGAGGCCATAGCATGATCGACACATCTAGTGACCTGGTATCCCCTAACCTTACGCACATTTTGATAAAATGGAAAACAAGTGGTTTTTATCATTTATTTGGTGACACTATCTTGTATTTGTTTAAGGGGAACGTCACCATGTACTTCTTCCCACATGCGTGAAAGAATAGAAATCACTCTGTCTGGGGAATATGCACTAGTCCTCTCAAGTTCATCTTTTAGTTTTTATAGACTATGCAATATTAACATGCATGGTTCACTATATATCCCCGGGTTTGCACCATGTGCTAATGAATCTCTCAATTTTTTTCTCATTACTAGTATTTGCAAACAAAGAATCTGGCACAGGTGGAACATGATCTACATTTTCCATGTTATATATATATAGTACACCTCTAAAAACAATGAGACTTTGGTAAATAATATATCTAGATAAAAAGAATACAAATCTAAATAGAACTTGTAATAATTCATCTAATGCTCATCAATAATATTTTCATACTATTAACCTTACTTAAAAAAGAATTGTGCCAATAACTATAATCTATACATAGTATCCTTAAAATGGTTTTAAATTTTAAATGAAACGATGAAAGAAAGAATAAGAATACAAAGATTAAAGTATAACTTGCTTCTGAAAATAATCGGGGATAAAAAATATTTAATCTATTAAATACAACATAAATGAATTTCAATTATATAGCCAAGAACATCAAAAAATTATAGATTGGAAAGCAAAATAAATATATCATATTACTTGAATCAAATCTAATAAAGTTTGACTTCATTGCATACTTGTTATAAATATCTCACATGAACCAATGAAACTCAATGTGTCTCCAAATTACATAAGAAGAGAGAACCTAAATGTGAAAAATAAAAATAAATTCAAAATCCATCTTTTGTAATGAGTTTGTTAAAATTTAAAAACATTCAAGAACCCCAAAATGGTTTGAAATTGATGAGCATAATAGAAATTCCTGAAGGCAAGAGGTCATCACAAACCATTCGGTTGTGGGCTTCAAAATTTTTCAATGAATGGTTTTCCAATAAGATGTATTAACCAAAATATTCCAAACTTTTATACAATTACTAAAGATGTACAAAATGAGACCCTTACTAAATAAATTTCAAAATGCATCATTAAATGTATATTAACATCATCCGCACTCTAATTAAGAACATTAAAAACAACACCAACACAAAGAGATAAAATTAAAAAGTTCCAACTAATGATGTTATAATAATCCTCCCCAAGTTGATCCTCTCATCCCAATCATCATACCTAATGTTTTGGTACTTGAATCATGTTTATTATATTATGTGCTCCTCAACACTATGTAAATTAGAACTCTTAATAAACATGTTTTTTAAGAGGAAGCATTTTCTCTTTCTATTACCATAACGATTATTCTTGTTTTTGTAACTTGGTATTTCTACTTGTAGATGTTTAACTTTTTATTATGTAAATCATTCTTTGATACCCAAGTAGTTTGAAGACCTTTTTAAGATGAAGAAAATATAGATTTATCATTTGTAATCCTCATCCTTCCTTGCTACATGAGTAATTTTTTTTATGAAAACCATGCTTAGGAATGAAAATATCCAATCCCTTATGCTTCTGAACTAAAGTTTGCAACGCTTATGATTCTTTTGGCCTTATAGATTCTTGAATCATTTTATAATATAAAACCTACATATAACCTACTTTGGCTCTAATAATTGTAAACCCTTTAGGAATTTTAAATTGTTGCATCTTGTCTTGATTTTCCCACCATTGTTATTCCTTTTGAAATTTTTACAAATTAGGCAAAGAATCCTTGCACTTATATAGAGGATCCTTAGGTATGTTCTTAAAATTATTTAAGGTTAAATGACTTAATCTAAAATAAAGGCATATACAGATCTCTTGCAATTGTAACCTCTTTACTAGTGTGAACATATTTGATACCTTGATGGCATGACATAGATGATGTTGCTTGATATTGTTTTATCCATGGATACCCAAGTAAAATATGAGATACATCTAAAGAAGAAATAATATGACTGTATAGAATAAGAACTTCCCTCATCTTTTAGACCAAAAAATTAAGGTAAAATAATGTATCCTATAGTTTCAATCAACATATCATTAGTCAATTTTAAAGAAACCCTCAAATATGCATATGCTTGTTTATAAAATGATGATAAAACAAAAATTATTCAATGCATACATTTTATTGGTGAGTAAGATCAATAAACACACCCTTACATGGTTCATGATCCACACAAAACCAAAGGACCATTATAATTATTTGGTAATATCTCACAATGTGAAAAGGTGTCGAAAAAATTAGCATACCTAAACCATAAATTGATTTGTCATAAAGTGGGTGGGTAGCTTAGTGGTGGAGATTTGCATCCTAACTAGTTCATGGAAATTTCAAAATGGTATTAGAGCCAAGCTAGGTGCATTTGACACCTATGTTGTGGCTCAAGGGAGTGTGTTGGAGAAATGATACACACCTAAGCCATAAAAGGACTCATCACAATGTGAGCCATTAGCTCAATAGTAGAGCATCCCAACACCAAATGGGAGGTCCTAAGTTTGAATACTGGTTAGTCCATAGAAATTTCTATAAAAGTCAATCACTAGTACATAAGAAGAAGAATAAGTACCCTTATAATTTTTATTAATACCAACAAATCATTCCTCACATGTAGGTGAATCAATGATTTCAAGCTCGTCAACATGTATATGTACCTCAATCTCATGACCCTCATATAAACCATTTTATTAGATTTATTTAATGTAAAATATTTAAATTTTCATTAGGAGGAACAATTGAAGGATTGACCCCAATATTAACCCCCTCAACCTATTTTTTTTTTATCAATCAAATCCTTAATCAATAATTCCTTAATCCCATAAAATGTTGAGTATAATTACAATTAACTCTACAATTTAATAACAAAATTCTTTCTCATTATATCTTTTGGGAATAACCTTAGATTTATCTAATGGCCTAATAGGAGGAAGTGTAATCATGTTTGCACTAAGTAAATTTTGAAGCACATTTTACCAAGGAAAAAGTTGGAGGCTTTAGAGTCATAATATTAGAAACATTTATAATGTATAGTTTGTACAATGGTCATTTCCATTATTTTTACTATCCTTTTGGAAATAATTTTTCTTTTCAAATTTACAAGGGTAGGATGATGTAGATGAAGCATTAGAAGATCCATAATTAAGTGTGGTAGCCTCTAACAACTTTAGTTCTTAACATTCATCTCACTTGCACATGCATTAAGAATGTATATACTTTGTAGATCCTTGTTTATAGTCAAAAAATCTAAAATAATAAACTTCAATCCAACATTCCCAATATTTGCATTGACCAATTTCAATATTAAAAAATAGACCCAAATGGAAGATAATACAATCATTTAATAGCATACTATTTTAAATTTCATGGGAAGAACTTAGCCAATAACTTATCATCATACACAAAATCCAAATATGTAGCACTAAAAACCTTGAATGTGTCATGGGATCTCCTTTAACATTGTGCATCTCAAATCTAGGATCCAAAAATCCAACAAAAAATGTATATGTAAAATTTTTAATAGAAATTGAATTGTGTTTGATTTTTTATATGTATGTCTTTTTTACTTTCTATAGGTGTAAGGAATCAAGACATTTTCATCTCAGCAGTTTCTTTTAAACATTAATGTTAAGGCTAGATAGAGGCACTAGGATTAAGGACATGAATGAAAGTGGCAAGATGAGAAATGGAAGGTGGTGTATAAATTTGTCGTGGACATAATAAATGAGTGTGGAGGATAAAGACTTTATGAGGAATATCACAAAGGAGGGGAACATGGGAAGTGTAAACAAAACTAATGAGAACTAATGTGGAGACAAGATAACTATGTGCATCATAATAAGTAAGCATGAGATGAGATCTAGGAAAATGAGAGGATAAATTTGGGGAGATTTGGTGGAAGGAGAAATAAATTGCATAAGATAGATAGGAGAAACAATAAGGAGGAATACATACGAAGAAGAAGCTTGGGATGGAGGAAAATGTCACATCACTCAAAGGATTTTGATCTTATCCTTTACCTATTTAACTTTAAGTACTTTCTTTTTCCACATGGCTTGGTTAATCAACATAGTATATGAAGGAGATCAATCATTGTACTAGGATTAATATTACTAGCCAAATTTGGTAAAGATCCAAAACAAAGGTTGTGTGCATCAAAGCCATATCTTGATTACTATTTTCTCAACAAGGCCCTCATGGTCAAATGATTCTTCTCCATTATGATAAATTTAGTATCATGCATATTCCCAATCATACCAATTTTAGCTTGATTCACAACCATGGTGGGATTGAACTATGACTTCTTACTAGGAAAAGAGGATGATTTTGGTATTAGTTCTAAGGAAATAAGGATCGAACAATGTTTATATTTGATTAATAAATTAGACAATGTGAAAGCACTTAAATCTAAAAACTAAATAAGATTCAAGAAAACCTTTATGGCCAAATCATAGGACATACCAAATTAAATGGCTTTGCCAAAATGAAAAGAAAATAATTTCTTTAGAGTTTTCTTTTCTAATTAGCTAGGATAAATAAATTCTAATTAGCTAGGATAATTAAACACACAAATTACCTTCGAACATACAATTGAATTTGAAAATACTAGACAAGCACACTATAGAATTGACAAAGAGGGTTAGGGTTTTTAGTTTCATTTGTTATATGGAGATATTTTATTGTAATGTACATAATCAATGATATGATTCTTGATTTTTTATAAGATTTAATATTATGACACCTTAACAAAACAAGATATGACTTTCATGGTTCACTCCTACATGTATGGAATTTACATTTTCATCTACAAGTTTGACCCTAAATTTGTAGTTTTAAAATTATTTTGTGACCTTGACCCCTACACTTCTAGTCTTTAGAAATTTATTTATCTCCATTTCTTAGACTATGTTGAGAGCCATTATAATGTTTTTTTGCACTAACTTTGGGAGGAAACTCATTTTTCCTTACTCAAACCCTTGGATTGATTTAAAAAAATTGAACAAGTTAAAATACATGCCAAATTATATAAATGCAAGTGCCTAGGTATTTTATCCTTGTAATCTTAAAAGTTTATGTAATACTCTAATGATCAAATCATATGTTGATCTATGATACATATGGATTGATATCTAAATGAATTAGAACATTTTATTTTATATAACACTGTAGCTCTAAAATTTTAATATTTCATCCTCAAATTGTTGAGAAATAACTAATTGGAAGTATTTCAACTTGGGACCATATTTAAATTTGGATATATAAATGTGTGTGCCAAAGAAACAAAATAAAAAGAATAACATTTGGAGATCTATATCCTTGATATGTTTAAAGCTAAGTCTAGTATAGGCTCAAGTTAATGGCTAAAATTTTGCAAATAAAAATGCAACTTGGTTTGTCTAGTACATATGTGTTTAGTTTATTTGTTGTGTTATTAGTTGGATGATAGTTAAGGTGTCCACTACGAAATGATAGATGATGGGGAGGTGATGTTGGAGCATTCTGACACTTGAAATAATGTTGTAGATGCATTGAAAAGGTGTAGATGCATTGAAATTATAGACCTCTCATCCCCTAACAGATAGTTGATAGTTTTGATATTCAGTTTTCTCTTGAAAGGTGTTTAACAAGACAAAAATATATGCAAAACGGGGAAGCAAAATACTATATTGAAAATGCTTTAAAAAATTTCAAACAAATGCAATTTGAATTCAACAAATTTAAAAAAATTTGCATTTAGGGTTTCGAAATTAAACAAATAGATGCATTTTGAACTCTAAAAAAATTGAATTTTAAATACGTAGTGCTCAATAGTGCTCAATATGCAAACTGGAATGATGAACTTTGAAGAGATGAACGGAAATTTGCTTTCGTTGGAAAGAGAAACCTTGTTTTGTCGCCATCACGGTCTCTATTCGCCGCGCGCACCAGGGACAGTGACTGGTAAAAGAACAAGTAAAAGTGACAGGTTAAAATGAAACAATTTTTTATTTTTGTTATATTAAGGGGGTTCGGTCGAACCCATGTTCGACCAAACCTGTTTGAATATGTTTTTTTAGTTGGGCTTTCATGGGTTCGGCCGAACCCATTTAGTATGGTGAAAGGAAAAAATGTGAAATTTCTTTCCTCTTAGAAAGTGTAAACCACTATTCTAAAGCCACCCATTGACTATATTCAGAGAGATGAAAATTTTATAGAATTTTTTGAAAAAAAAAAAAAATCTTTTGTTGCAAATGAAAATCAAAATGAGGATCACTTTCCTTGAAAAATGAAAAAAAACCCGTATTTGATGAAAATGAAATGAAAACCGCTTCGCTGGATGAAATGAAGATGAAAAATGAAGATGAAAAATGAAGATGAAAATGAAAAATGAAAATGAAAAATGAAAATGAAAACCGTTTTGTTGATGAAAATGAAGATGAAAATGTAAATGAAAATGAAGATGAAGATGAAAATGAAGATGAAAATCTAGAATGTGATGTTGAATTTAATGAAAATACTTTTTTTTAAATTGGAAGTGGTGTTTTCGATAATCTTCCTAGTCAAATTTCTTGGAGGAAAATAAGAAGACATGCAAATAGAATATACACCAAATTCTTTTATTGTAAAAAATTTGCATTTCAATGTCAATTAATGATGCAATTGATGAGAATGCAAAAAATGAGGAAAGTAATGAATAGGTTAGGCTTTTTATGTTAAACCAAAAAGAAAAGATCAATCATTAAAACATGTTATGTCTACCGCTAAGGTCTCCATCTAATCTATTGGGAAAAAATAGCTCCATCTAAAGATAAAAACGTAGCAAGAAGAGCTATAACTACTGCTATAGTTAATAAAGCAACTTTGAATAAAAGAATGGTAAGCAATATTAGTGAAGTTTTAAAAATACATCCTAAAACATTACTAAGAGCGGAAAAAAGAAGAGAGTATAGAAAATGATCCTATCAATCAATGTTAGAGTTTCAGTGGACGACTATCGATGTCTGATATAAAATTGAATGTTGAAATTAAATCTTTGATCAAAAAATATTGGCATGATAATACTAGGGTTTCATCTAATGCTAGAGATGCTTTAAAATTAAGGGTGGGGTCCAAAGTTCGCGATCCTCACCCAAAACACCTATTAGATACAACACAAATTGAATTTTATAGAAAATTTTGTAGCAATTCAATGTTACCTGGTAATATTAAAATAAGTCAAAGGTCTTTTGAAAAATGTAAACCCTGGTATGTAAAAATTAATAAGCAACAAATATAGATTGTTGTTGTAAAATACATGTTCAATTTTGTTATTTTTATGATTTTTTTCGATATATACGTTGTACCTTGCATACTAACATGATTATACAGGATTGTGGTATTGATATGCCACCTGAGCAATGAGAGTTTATTTCAGGTTTGTTTTGTGAAAAATCTAATGATAAATTATTTTATTTAAGTTTTTGTATTTCTGGATAATGCATTAACTATGGAAATCTTTCATTTTTAAGAATTTGTTTGCATGAAAGTGTTGATCATGATTTTGGACAACAATTAATAGATGTCAAAAGATTTAAGAATGCTCACTATTAAAAGATGGAAAAATAGGAAAGCGTTGTGATTTAGTTACATAAAAAAGTTAGTGTGCATGCATTTATGAGTAAATTTAAGAATAAAATTATACCAAAATATGTCATGCACTTTGAACATGATTGATGGCTTGATGGCCAATTTCGTGCATATAGAAACACATTTCCAATTGGTACTATACTTTCAGTGGTTTATTTTGTAGAGAATTATACTCTCGCTCTGCAAGAGGAATTTCAATTTCAATATTATAATTTAGTGCAAGTAACTATGTTTGTCCATATTGTTTATAGACATGCAGATGATAGCACTGAGGATGATAGAAAAGCTTTGAGGGAGTATCATTTTTATTTGAGTGACAATCGGTTACACTCATCAGAGTTTGTTCAATATTGTTTTACTATATTTTATATAGAAATTTAAGAGGTGGTACAGGAACTATAAGAAAGATCACCCCATGGTCAGATAATTGTATGAGGTAGTTCAAAAATTCTAGAATGTTCTATTGGTTAAGTAGGGTTCATAAGGAACTTAATGTCCAACATATATGGAGTTTTTTTGAAGCTGGGCATGGTAAAGGAGAACATGATGGAGCTGGTGCGTGTGTCAAAAGAATTCTTGCTAGAGAACAATTAAAATTCGAGGATTCAGTAAAATTTAAAAATGCACATGAGATTGTGGATTGGTGTAATAGAAGATTATCTGCACTTGGTTCGAGTGATTACTCTACAATTCATCGATTCTTTTGGTTGGTGGAAGAAGAAAACATTGTATCTAGAGTTGATTGTGAGACAATTAGTGGATCTACTAAATGGCATTCATTTAGGAGTGCGACAGCAAGCACATGGACTATTTGGACAAGGAGCTGGTATGCTTCGCCAGCTTTGTATCCTTCGTGAGATTGGGAAGCTTTTGTGAAAATATTGCATCGGGTTGAACAGTGGGAGAAAAGATCGTTGACACCTACAGAAGCACATAATCAATATGAAAGAAATATTGAAGAAAATGATCAATTGTTTACATCTGAAGATTATGACTGTGTTTCAAACCTTGTACAAGAAGGTAATTTTAATTCAATTTATTTCATTTTATTTCACTTTATTAAGTTATTTTGTAATACTAAATTATTTATATGGATATGCACAAGTTATTAAATTGAATTTTGTTGGCAAGACATGTGTATGCTGTTATTGTACCTGAGGGGAATGAAGAGAAAACAAAATATTGGTTGGCTCGCTTGTGTGGAAACTAAACATATTGATAACACCTTTGAGAAGATGATGATGGCTTTCATTATCCAACAGGTATGGTGATCCCCTTAAGACACCTCCTTAAGCAAATTTTGATAACAAGTTTTAGATCCCCTTAAGCAATTTTTTAGAACAAGTCTTTGATCCCCTTAAGAAACTTTTAAGAACTTATTTGATGATGGTTTTTGAACATGTTTTCCAATAGGATCGGTGGTGGTTGTTGTCACTTGGCTACAAAAATACTTGAGAAGAAAGAATGGTCTACCTGCATTCGAAGACTATGAAACACATAAAAAGATAATGCATTATTCACATTTGGTGGTGGCAACAAATATAAAAATAGAGCGGTATCGTGGAAGACCTTCAAAAAAATTGCTATGGTCAATTTCTATGGAAGAGCATGAGGCAATCATAGATGCATTGCAAAAAAGAAAGGATGCAGATGGTACAACGGAATAAGTAAATACAGGTAAATATAGCTTTAGTTTTATTTTGTCCTTTTAAATACATTAAATACATGTTTCAACATTGGTCAAGTGTGTTATTAGTTGAAATTGATTTAAATTATCCTTTTATACATCCTTAAGGCATAATCACAAAAAGGATCTAGTCCATGCAGATTCAACCTAGACAACATGGAATACTTGGTAAAAATAGGTAATTATTAGTTAAATTATATTTAAATACATGTTTTGATTACATTGATATTGCTTGGACATTAATAGTTAAAATTGATTTATTGTCATTTTTTGTATCCTAAAAGCCATCATTGCATTGATCTCATACTTTGAAACAAAAAGGAGAGGATGCCTAGATTCAACTCTACAAACATGTGTGGAATACTTTTAAATGTAGGTACTTGAGTTATGTACATATAGATAGTTTTATATAAATTAAAATATGTATGTTTTGATGATTTCATTAATATTGCTTGTACCCTTTTGATATTAGGTGGTGTGGAGACCTACTACATTCTAGCCACGAGTTTGAGATGTTCTTGAGATGGCATATCCAAATTTTGTAAACATCATTTTGATATGACATATATGTACATACATACAAAATTAAACATACTCTATGTACTTCTATGTATCAAATCAATATTCTATATTTTGTTTCTTAAATGTGCATTGTTTTCCTACTTTGAAACTTCTATGCCCATGTGTATAATCACTAAATATCATGCATACATTCTTGTTAAATCAATTATATCCTTAAGACATATTATGACCCCTTAATACATCCCCTTAAGAAATTCTATTATGACCCCTTAAGACACCCCATTAAGACCCCTTAAGACATCCCCTTTAGACGTATTATGACCCCTTAAGACATCCCCTTAAGACGTTCTATTATGACCCTTTTAGACATCCCCTTAAGACACACGCTCTATTATGACCCCTTTAGACATCCCCTTAAGACCCCTCAAGACATCCCCTTAATTAACACATTCTATTATGACCCCTTTAGACATCCCCTTAATTAACATCGCTCTACTATGACCCCTTTAGACATCCCCTTAAGATCCCTTAAGTCATCCCCTTAAGATGTATTATAACCCCTTAAGACATCCCCTTAAGACATTCTATTATGACCCCTTTAGACATCCCATTAAGAAGTCATTATTTGTTTTGACAACTTATAAATTAGTGTTAGATGTTATTATTTATAGTATTTATTAATGCTTTTATTCTCTAATCTTCTATGGTATTGTTTATTTCTTAAAATTTTATCCTTTATGGTATATAAATAGATTGCTTTTGTTTGTAAATTATGATTTATTGACTGATTATTGATTGATGTGAATTGAATAAGTTCATTGAGTAATTATCGCTATTTATTGAATGTACATATCATGTATATCATGTATGAAATCACTAAATTTGCAAAGTATAAATATTAAAATGTCCTATATTAATCCATGTATGAGATCACTAAATTTAACATTAATGTCTATTAATTTCTTGACTATGAACATAAAATGCATAAATGTACATATGTAAATTAAAATTTCAAACATTAATAAAGTCCATAATTTATGTAACATATTAAGTGCATGAAACCAATATATTAAGCACATGAAATAAAGTCCAACAGAGTACATGAGAAACAAGAAATATAGTCCATGATATAAACAAATATAACACATAAAATCACATGTTTCTAGGTCATGTACTGTCTCTATAATCAAGAGACCTCTTCACACCATGCAGACTATGTGGATGACTTGAAACACTCTGTATAATAGAAAGATGAAATCAGATGTAAGAAAATAAAAATTATTTAATGACAATTTAATTTATAATCCCTCATAAAATTAAATTACCATCATATCTACGTCTGGATGCTCTAGTGCACCTGAAGCAACCTCTAAATTCTCTAAATCAATCTACATAAACAAGACAAAGAAATTCAAAATTAGATGTACAACTCTACAACTAATTTTTTTTTAATTCAATTTAATTTAATTTATCATATTTTAATTGTACTGTATTTTGAGGTTGTGCACTAGGCTCTTCTCTAGGACCTGTTTATACATGCTCAACTACAAGATGTGTCTCATGCTATAAAAGAAAAAGAATATGTAAAAATCTCATATTATGTATATATTCAATTTAAAATTTATAATTGACTTTAAATATAATAATTAACTTTAAATATAATAAAAAAATTAAATTACCATTTGATCTGGAACCTGCTCTACATGTCCTCCTAGTGATGTAACTATGTCTGGGTCAGGGCTGAAAGTTGCACTGACAAAGTCCTACAAGATCAAAATTAAAGCATGTACAATTCAATTAGGTTAACTTGAATATATATATATATATATATATATATATATATTCAAGTTTGCACATTTTGTGTAGAAATTTTTGTAAACAACTTGGAAATCAGTGGCCTCACGAGTAACTGCAACATCAAATTTTTTCCCAATGCCCATTCTTATTGTGGTATCAACCTAGACATACATGTACATAGACATTTAACGCTTATAATATTTACAATTGTACACGCATGCGTTTCATATATCTAGTGAATTCAAAACTCATAAAATTGTAACTATACTAATGTAAACTTTAAACAAATTTACAATATGAATGTACCTGCCCATGATCTATGACGCCCGATAGTGGAGGAGTGCTTGAAAATCCCTCAGGAGGAATCGATGTGGATGCCAATTGACTCACCTAAACCAACATAAATATTTCAAACATATATGTGATTCAATTATAAATTTAAAACTCAAGTTAAATAATTTATGATTTCATATATAATTTTAAAAATTGAAATCAAAATACCCCATAAGGGTTGCCAAGTATGACCAGTGTCGATGTATGTACTCGTGGAACAAATGATTGCCCTTGCATTGTTAGTGTCATCTGTACACCAAACAATTTGATTGTTAAAATGTATTGCAAACTTTTCTTTGATATATACAACCATCAAAATTCTTATAAAATGAACACATACATCTAGATGCATATTTATACCTGTGTCGTAGTGTCCTTAGGGTGATGGTTTGCTATGAGGAACTCTACAAATGAACTGATGCGACCAGATGAACCACCAGAATCTCCCCATCCACCTGAACTAGGTGTGGCCTAATCAGGTCCATAGCATACTTGATGACAACTAGTACATATATGGGGGATGGGCCTTGACACTCCTGGAGTGGTACTTGGACCAGATCCATAAAAACATCCTCCATCATCATCATCGTCTCTATGCTCCCCACTCGCTATCGCAGAAGCATGCTGATCAAGGTCTCCTGCGAGTGTACTAAGGGAACCTAATGTTGAGACCAGAGCTTGATGATGTACAAGTGCATGAATGGGAGGACCAGGAGCAACAACAAGGGGTTGCGCATGCACGGGGCATCGAGGATCAACCCTTGCCCCTAATATTTGTTGTGGCATGCTGCCACCAACACCCTAAAATGATCTAAAATCAAAATAATTGGGATTTTTCCCCAAAACAAACTTTACATACATTTTTCTCAAAAAATACAATGGGAACTCCCAATTAGCATGTGGGGGACTATAAAAAACCATATACCATTGATCCCAAAAATGTGCACTCATATGTGGATGTATGCACCACCTCATGGATATTCTAGATTTGTTGGGTGGAATGGGTTGTCGAGTAACGAGGTCAAGAAAGTAGGGGGCTAGATGGGATTTCGTTATTTTAAGGTCTAATATTTGTTTGTAAGAGAGACCATCAGAATAAAATTGTCTCATTTGTTCTCTATCGCATCGATGCCTATCAAGATCAAAATCGATCATCTTGATGGCATCAACAATGTTTTGCATCTACGATGCAAAACGTATCACATGTGGAGGAATCAATGCTTGACTCTACATAGCATTGATTTGATTTTGTAAGGATGCAACTTGATCATTTATTCATGCTCTCAAGTGAGCCTCGTCAGATGCGATAGGTGCTGGATGTGGCATATTAGGTGGAGGGGGAGGTGGAGGTGGAGGGGGAGGGGGAGGGGGAGGTGGAGGGGGAGGTCGAGGTGGAGA
>VDFB02338590.1:0-45106 GCA_007258455.2 Sequoia sempervirens | reverse complement strand
CAAGCACACCACCTTGCATCCATATTGTTGAAAAACACTTGTGGACCAATGTCATTCAATTTACTTATAATGCTAGGTTTCTTTCCAAACCTATCTAGAATGTGTAGAATATTAGAGAAGGTTTTGGTCCTATTGTCTCCAAATATGAGGATGAATTTTCCTTGTCCAATGATTTTGAGAGAAATATTATATCCCAAGTACACTTATCCACCATTGAAGCTCTCATAGTTTGAGAATCACTCTTTGTTGGGAGTCATGTGAAAGGAGGCTCCATAATTAACAAGAAAAGCACCCTCATGTGCATGCATGGTAAGAGCTACAAAAAATAATCATTTGCATCATCATTAGATGTTGTGGAGTTTAATCATTACCAAAATGCTTATTTTCTTTTCTTTCCTTATAATCCTTCTTGATATGCCTAGTCTTTCCATAATTCCAACATTTGACATTGGATTTTCCAATAAACTTAGATTTCCCCTTTGACTTAGCATGTTTGTCCTTCTTTCTCTTGCCCTTGTCCTTCTCACACCCTTTGACACTTAAAACATTTTTTTATAGATTTTGATGTTTCATGCCTCATCTCCTCATATAGTAATGCACCTAACACTTTATCAAGCTTCAAATATGAGACAATGCTACTAATTTCCATTACCAAGTTATCCCACAAATTAGGCAAAGAACACAAAAGGTTTATGCATTAATCCCCTTTATCCATCTTTGCATCCATAGATGCTAATTAAATTTCTATGGTATTGAACACATTTAAGTACCCAATCATATAATCGCCATCACTCATCCTCAAAGAATATGACTTCTTTCATAAAATATTTGTGTTTACCTAGGACTTTGTTTGATACACTTTCCCCTACCTCTTCTAGAGGCTCTCAATTATGGTTTTTTCCAATACAATTAGGAGCACTAAATCTATACGAGAAAGCCAAACAAGGTTCCTTGCCTTTCTATCAATAACAATCTAGTTGTTGTCTTTCGTATCAAATGGTTTATGTGGAAAAATTGTTACACACATATTTTTATTGATAAGATCCTCTATCTTGAACTTCCAGAGTTCAAAGATTGTTCCATTGAATTTCTTTCCCTCAAATTCAGTAGTGCTTTTCATATATCTTTCCTTTTCAAAACAAAATATCAACTAAAAAAAATCCCACTTAAGCAAGGATTAATAAGAAACAACCCTACTCCTCCCAAGGGGTCTAAGTGTAACTCCCAAGCACTCCAACACAAGATAATAATTATACTTACATGCCTCTTACACGTGACTATGAATAACCAGTCAAATATGATATTCATAGTCCACTTAGTGGATAGTGTCAACTATGTAATATTAAGGTTCTATCTAAATAGGGGGGCATTTTTAATGCACATATTAATTATAAAGTACAAAATATTAAATAATTACAACTAAACCTAGGACTTGCATGATGTACAACAATATCTAGTCCCATAGTCCTAACAAAGTACATATATGCACATACATACATACATACATACATTCATAATATATACTCTATCTCTACATAAGTATTTATGGGTATGCATATAGATATGTATATATGTGTGTGTGTACATGTGTACATATTCTTAGGAAAAGCTTAAGTCATTGGTGTGTTGATTCTTTATATCAAAAGTGTACCCCCACATAAACAACTAGCACATCGACTACGACATGTCAATGACATTCACTAAGTATATATGCATGTGTACATATATGTAGGAAAAGTTTTACTCATTGGCATGTTGACTCTTTACATTGGAGGTACATGCCCCCACATAAACAATTGGCACACTAACTATGAAAAATATTGAACATATATATGTGTGAATACATGTAGGAAAACTCAAGTTGTTGACATGTTGAGTCTTTACACCGAAAGTGTACCTCCATATAAACAATTAGTACATTGACTATGACAAATCAATGATATACACCTACTATATATATATGAATATATATAACAATGATGTGGAAGACTCAAATATGAATAAGCCCTCTCCAACCATAATCTGCCCTCCAACACATGAACTCTTTACATCAAAATGTGCCCCCACTTAAACAACTAACATATTAGTCAATGACTCTCTTTAAGCATACGTATGTATATATCTAATGATGATGTAGAAGACTTAAACATGACTAGGCTTCCTCCAACCATAATCCACCCTCCTAAAAAAATCCTTTGCCCATTATGGACGTTTAGCTGATCTCTTGATAGGATACGTTGAATGACTCAAAATGATGATGAATTTGCACGTTGACATGTACAAAATCTTGTTGACTAAGCCTGTGAATGGGTTGGAGTTAAAATAATAGATGAGATCAAGGTGATTAAGATGGATTTAAGGTCTTTGTAGTCTAGTCAAGAATATAATGTAAACTAAGTAAAATATCTGCCTTTGTTTCACTTTCACACTACATGTCTCGTCACTCCCACCTATAACAAATTCTTTTGACAAAGAGTGTATTTCCTAGTTTAAAAAACAAGCAACTTTTCATGCCTAGTAAAATCCAATATAGATAGCAAGCATAATGTCAACTTGGGAGCAGAAGAATAATAATTGTTTATGAACACAAAAAGCATATTTTAATCAATATCTAAACCATGGAAAATAAAGATAAATCTAACGTCCTTTTCTATGTGACAATCCATTATGACAGTTGTAGAGAAAGAGAGATTTTCCTAATAGAGATGTTAGTGTCTCAAATTGTCTCAACTTGACTTTATAACCTATTCACATACGCGCATGCTTCATTTCCCTTTCCATATGTCTTTCTATCAAGTATATTGTGTCTTTTGTCAACATTAGATTTGGTTGATGTTGCTTGTTTCCCCTCATAAGCCACATTTGGAACACGCTAGTTATTCCATGTAACATCACAAACTTCTTTCACAAGGAAATATGGCTTAGGTCAACTTAAAAGCTATACTTGTAGTGGACAAACCTATCATTATAAAGCCCCAAAGATTCCTATTGGAAAGTAGTTGTGTGCCACACACAAGGAAGAATCCGTATGTACTTTTAATATTATGGTCCACTAACTACTTGATCCCTAGTGCTCCATTCATGCCAAAAGTATTGCACCGGACATCATCATCATCATCTTCAACCCAACCCCACTTCATAATGGCCAAAAGTCACCACCTACATCATATGGTACTCCTTCATCCATGCTTCCGGTGGTCCCTTTGTTGTTTTTGCTACGACCCATGAACCCCCCATAACACTTGGCACACATTAGCCTATGGACTACTTCAATTCCACACATATCTCATGGTCCCTATCTCTCTTGTCTCTGGGCTCTGGCTTTTTCCAAGGGCCAAAAGGAGCTATCACCCTTTCAAGTCTTGGTCCAAAGTTTTACACTGGGGCATAAGATTTCTTATGCATGAATGTCAACTAGAATAAATCCATGTTAAATTCTTTTAAAAGATTAAGATTCTAATGTGTTTACATTATAATTATGGTTTTTGAAAAAAGTTTGAAAAGTAGTATTGAGATTAAAATCTAAGTATTCAATATTCAATTTTATCTTATGATTCTTGTTAGAGATTAAAACGAGTTTATTTATGAGTTAATAATGCATATTATCTTTTTAGAAAAAATATTTTCTAATGTAAACTATAATATACTTTTTAAAGTGGCTTATTAAAAAATAATAATTATGCTTTTTAAAGTTATAAGAAATGAAATAAACAATATAATAATAAATGTAAGGGTATTTATTTCCGTGATTAATTTTTTCTTATTTTACAATAACTCAAGATTTGATCTTATAAAATATCTCATATATATATATATATATATATATATATATAGAGGGTTAAATGTCTTTGATCCAATGTTATGAATCAATGAGGTCACAGATGGGGGACCTTATCCCCAACATAAACACCCAACAATAACATCCCAACAGTTTGAACATTGATGACAAAAACAACAACACCACATTTAAACCATCACAGTATGTCAATATCAACTTTTATTAGAAAAATATTGTTTTCATATTTAAACTTTATTTAATATGTATAATTTTGTGTTAAATATATATTTTTAATAGAAAACATAATTTTCATATTGAAGTAAAACTAAATTAATTAAAATTGAAGAGTCAATTAGTGAGAATTGATAGAAGGTTATAATATATGATATTAAAAAGAAAAATAAATAATATTTAATATTTTTCTAAATAAATTTAGCATAAATAAATAATAAATGTAAGGAAATCATTTTAGCTCTATGAATTGAGACTAATAATAGAATATAAATAAATGTATTAAATAATATTATTTAGCTTAAAGTTTAATAAAGATAATGCTTTTTTAGATTGTAGGAATCAAGTAGCCCCCTATAAACTACAGTGCATCTAGTAAACTTCTTTCACGTGACCAGTGATGTGGTGCGACATGTCCTCCGATAACACAAGGATAGAGGGGAGATTGTGTAATGCCCCGTCGCGCAAACCCCAAAGGGACAACTAAAAATGCAACAATTTTTTTTTTTAAAGTAAAGAATGTACATTAAGTTTTCTCCAATGCAATTAACATAGCTAATGATTACAAGTTAAACACCTAAGTCCCTTGGGGTACATGAGGAGGCATTACTCAAACTATCCCTTAACAAAGTTGATAGATGTATTTACCAATTCTACTAACGTAACCCATTCATTCACATATCTTCATTTTAAACATTCATTAATGATAAATAATGTGACAAGAATAAACCAAATGAAAACCATACATGCATTTACAATAGATTAAACATGGAAATATAAAGAACATATTTTCACAAATACAACAAAACATTAACAGTATCTACAACTATAGTGCAAGAATGAGTTAATAGTGTGATTATACATTACATCTATTTTCTAGTACATCACATTGAACAATTATATAGGTTTACAACATGAGATCTCCCAAAACATGTGGGAGTGATACATCAATACATAGAGTACAACTGGAGTACAAGTATATATTTGGTAACATGTAATCTCTAGATCAAGCGGCATCTACTAACTCTGCACTGAATGGTACAACTGCATGATAGGGGACCCAACGGAGTGCGTAGCACGTTCCACCCGACCACCCCTATGCTAGGATTAAATAAGGAAGGATCCCTAACCAAGAACATCCAAATAGAAAACACAAGACTTAACTCCAAACATGACAAGCAAGAGAACACAAAGGAAACGTAACACCAAAAGACCACTTCTAGAGGTTAGCAACAATAACAACTCTAGGGAATGATAGAGCAGAGTGTCATCGCACAGTCCTACATGGGTTATCCTAACTATCTTTCTATAGGCGTCGGCCTCATAGGGTGACTTGTGTGGAACCATTAATCTCTCGTGGAGACGAGACAACTATCTTGCCAACCATGACCTTCTCAGCCCACCTTTAGTCTATGAAAGCCCTAACAGGTGGACAAGACATCCATAATTATCTTGTTAATGTCTTACTATCCACTCCCTAATTAATTAATTAGGTTATCACTTATTACTCTAATTCTAAAGTGGGTTATCCTGATAGCCCCTTTGTGCGCCAGCGTCCACGTAGAGCCACTCTCCCTAGAAACTCAAAACATCACATCAAATTCCAAGGGGTTGTACCAACAAGAAAAATGAGTCACAAAATGGAAACATCCACGAGGCAAAAATCATCTCGCCA
This sequence comes from Sequoia sempervirens, assembly GCA_007258455.2. NCBI lineage: Eukaryota > Viridiplantae > Streptophyta > Pinopsida > Cupressales > Cupressaceae > Sequoia > Sequoia sempervirens. Next base: position 39,422 of record VDFB02338590.1, on the reverse strand, counting down.
AAAATCATATGAATAAACACCCATAAGACAGGTACAACCCAAGTGTAAACTTAAAATCACAATTATAGTCAAAATAGGGACAAGTATCAAATTAAAAGATCAAATAATATAACACCATTTTCCCATGCCTCTAGAAGTCTTAAACAACAAATTAAGCTCCTATAGAAGGATAAACTAATTTAAGGGTTTCCCACATGACCATAACCCAATTAAACAAAACAACAATTATCTCAACGATAATTCAAGAGTTAAACAATTGCGTACACAAGTATTCTACAATTCAACAAACACAATTTAACATATCTCATTGCACAATTTTACCAAGAAATATAAATAATCGATTCACCCAAAAATCATTCAACTTAATTTATTAAAAGTGCTTGTTTCTAATTTAATCAATCACCTCATAACACCCAACTTTGCAATATAACATCATCTAACTTTTCTATAATTTGAACATACACACACACACACACACACTCTATTATACGTATATATATAATCATATTTTAAAATTCTGAATTTATAACATAACCATAATATAAATATATATATATATATATATATATATATATATATATATATATATATATATATATATATATATATATATATATGTATACATATATATATATATATGTATACATATATATATATATATGTATACATATATATATATATGTATATATATATATATATATATATACATATATATATATATGTATACATATATATATGTATACATATATATATGTACACATATATATATATATATGCTAAATTATGGTGTGCATGTGCTCTGTAAGCTGAGCTAGGGCGTCCGTGCCCTAGCTCGTTCTCTGTGACTTGTTAGCTGCTGTGTTGTGGGGGGTTCTTACTATTTTCGGGGTTTGTGGCGGGGGTTTCATTTGCTAATCTTTCTTCTAGCTCCTTCCTCCTGTGCCGACGTCTGTTGTGTGAGGGCTGGCATCCATTGTGTTGGGCACGGGCTCCCTCTTACCATCAGGGATTCCTCTTTAGTTCTGTCGTGCTGTGCAAGGCTTGTTTTGGCGCCTGATCTCCTCCTCTGCCCACATGGGTTTGTGGTGAGGGTGAGTGGTCTCGTGGTTGTTGCTTAGTTGGTCGTCCATTTTGTGGGGCTTTGCTTCTTCCCACTACTATGTGGGTTTTGTCTTTTCTGGAGGCTCTCTTGCTACCACTTGGGTGGCTTCTAGGTGGAGGGGGTTAGATTTTTCCCTTGGGGTTTTTCCTTTTCCTGCAACAGTGACCTGGGTCTTGCATCCCTGCCAAGATTTTTTTATTTTAGATATGTTGTGTGGGGAAACTTCTGGGGCTAGCCCCAAATTGGATTTCCGAGCAGCATGTGGCTCAAAGCTTTCGGTGCATGGTGGGAATGTTTTCGACAATACACTGTTTTCACCGAAGACGGAGATGAATGATCTAGGATAGGCTAGTGGTTCCCGGATAATGAAGATTAATGGGTGTTTGGAAAGATGCAAAGAGAGACTGAAATTGATTATTCTGATGGAGATGCTTGCAGATGATATTGAATATTATTCAAGGCACTCCTTTTATTGCAAGTTCATGGGTTTGAGAGTTTCACTGCAATTTTTGGAATCCTGGGCCCAGCGAACATGGATGTCGGAGGGGGAGATGGAGATTAGGCTCCTTGCGAACAACTATTTTATGGTCTCCTTTGATTGTATGGCGGATCAGAATCGGGTCTTTGATGGTGGTCCCTATTTCTATAACCAGGTGAGCTTGTTTATCAAGCCATGGCATGCAGGCTTCAACCCGACTGAGGCGCTACTGAGTTAGATTTCAGTTTGGGTTCGGCTGCCATGGTTTCTGGTTGAGTGCTGGCGGGATGATGTTTTGCATTTGGTGGCTTCAATGCTCGGTAAACCTGTTGGGTCTTCACAACAGACGCAATTTAAAAAGGTAATGACTTTTGCTCGTATCTGTGTAGAAATTGATTTAAGTAAGCCATTGCCAGATTCTGTTGAAGTGAGTGTTGGATCCTATGCTTGGGTACAATAGCTAGATTATGAAACCCTACCTTTTCAGTGTCATTTCCGTCATGAATATGGTCACTTGCAGTGTAGGTGCCCTAGGGCTAAGCCGATGGTGCCCCAGCCTTCTCATCCTTCTCGCAATCTGCCTAGGGTTGATAAGGGGAAGGAGCCTATTCCGGGTGATGGTAACGGTGATGATGGCTATGTCCCTTTCAAGGCTCGCAATAGGAATCGAGGGCAGAAGTGGACCTTGAGGGAGAGGCAGGATGATGACACTTTTAATAGGTTTGAGGTGTTGGATGATCTCAGCCAGCAGGAAATGAATTTGGGGTTGATGAACTTGGATCAAGGAACTTTGGGTACAGGACAGGATGGACCTCCTTTGGAAGCTATGCAGGTTGTGCAAGAGACTGGTGTTGGGCAGATGGATTCGGTTCAACAATTGGTTGTCCAGGCTGATCATGATTCTACTATTGGAGCTATGAAGAGTGGTGAAGGAGGATCTCCAATGCCCTTGAAAGGTGGTACGGAGGTGGGTAAGAACTCTTTGTCCTCTTCTCGCTTGGGTATTTTGCAAAAGGATCTAAAGAAAGGGGTTGGGGAGAGGACCCCCAAGCTAGGAAGGAAAAAGGATATGGATAAGATTAAATTAGCTGGAGAACTTTGGTGGAGTCAGGTTCAGTCAAGACTCTGGATTCGCATTTTTCATGCCCCCAAAAATGATTGTTCTCTCATGGAATGTAAGGGGCTTGAACAGTGGCCCTCGACAAAAAGTTGTTCGTGATTTGGTTAGGAATCATTCTCCGGATGTTCTTTTTCTCTAGGAGACTAAATTATCTATGGATAACATGTTGGACATGGCACCTAAGCTATGGAAATATGGTGAATGCCAGTGTGTGGGGGCTCTTGGTGCTTCCGGGGGGGGGTTGCTTTTGGAACCCTCGGAAGATTTGCCCTCTTTGGTGGACGTCCTCTAGATCCTCTATGTCCTTGGTTGCCTCTTGTTTTGAGACTGGTGAGTGTGTTCTCCTCTCTAATGTGTATGCACCTGTTGAGTTTCAGGGTAAACAGCTTCTCTGGTCCCATCTTCATTTTGTTCGTAGCTGAGCTCCTTTCCATCTGTGGATTATGGCTGGAGATTTTAATGCTATTGTGGAGTTGTTTGAGAAAAGAGGTGGTATTGCTAGATTGGAGCCTTTTGCTCTGTTATTCAGGGATAGCATTTCATATTTAAATCTTATTGATATTCAGCCTAGTAATGGTCATTTCACTTGGAATAATAGGAGAATTGGTGAGAGTTGTGTTGCCGAGAGGCTTGATCGATTCTTGGTTTCTTGTTATTGGGTTGGAGACTTGTGGTCTATTAGATCTGAAATTCTAGATTGGAGAGGTTCTGATCACTGGCCCATAAAGCTTAATATTATTTTTGCCCAAGCGCCTCGTTCTCCCTCCTTTAAGTTCCAGCTTATGTGGTTACGGGATTCTACTCTTCGTGACCAGGTGGCTGTGTGGTGGAGGATTGGGAGACCTGCTTTTGGTATGGCAATGTACACTTTTTCCAAGCTTCTTCAGTTTGTCAAATATCAGCTTAAGAGGTGGAATCAGAGTTTTTTTGGTAATATCTTTCATGATAAGGTTGCTGCCTAGGATGAATTGAATAATATTACGTGGTTGATTCATGAGAATGGGGCTTCTAAGGATCTTCTGAGGGAAGAGGCTAGGACTCTGAAAGTGGTTGAGGAATTGGAGTTGCGAGAAGAAATCTATTGGAAGCAAAAGGCCTGGGTTGAATGGCTGCAGGAGGGTGATAAAAACTCTGCTTTCTTCTTCAACTCTATGAAGCCTAGGAGGCATGGTAATTCCATTTCTGCTTTGGTAAATGATAGGGGGGATCGTCTTGCCTCGTTTCAGGAAATCTCTGCTGAGGCTTCTTAGTATTTTGCTGCTTTATTTAGGGAGGATTCGCGGGGGAGCTCTGTTGAGGAAGCACAAGTTCTTTCTTGTATTCCTCAATTGGTTTCTAGGGAGGCGAATGAGTATATGATGAAAGAGATCTCTCTTGATGAGTTGGAGGGGATTGTGTTTCAGATGAAGAGGGGTAAAGCTCCTGGCCCTGATGGTTTCTCGATTGATTTTTTTCAAGAATTCTGGGATATCATTCAGTTGGATCTTCTGGCTGTTGTTCATGAGTCCCAGAGGAATAAGCAAATGCTTCATGCCCTGAATTCCACCTTCCTTGCTCTCATCCCCAAGTGTGAAGGGGCTAATAGGTTATCTCAATTCTGACCTATCTCTCTCTGCAATGTGGCTTATAAAATCATATGCAAGTTAATGGCTGAGAGGTTGAAGAAGTGGTTTAAAGTGCTGATTTTAGAGGAGCAGAGTGGTTTTGTGGCGGGCCGTCAAATTCTTGACGGGGTTGTCATTGCTACGGAGACCATCCATTCCATGGACAGCTCCCATGAGAAGGCTATGTTCATTAAGCTGGATATGGAAAAAGCTTATGATAGGGTTAGATGGTCTTTGCTGCGCAAAATCCTTGTTTCTTTTGGCTTTGATGAGGAGTGGATCCAATGGGTCATGAGCTATGTCACGTCAGTTTCCTTCTCGGTTCTGATAAATGGAGATCATTCTGAACTTTTTGGCGCTTCTAGAGGTTTGCGCCAAGGGGATCCTCTTTCTCTGTATCTTTTTCTGCTTCTTGTGGAGGGTCTTGGATGTTTGTTGAAAAGAAATGTGGAGCTTGGCATCATTCAGGGTTGGCGATGGGGCGGAGATTTTCCCCCGCAATCTCACTTACAGTTTGTTGATGATACTGCCTTGATGGGATTGGCCACTGTTCGGTAAGCTACCAATTTGAGGCATGTGTTGGACGTTTATCTAGATGCTTCAGGGCAATTGATTAATGAGGAGAAATCATCCATCTTCTTCTTCAATACGTCGGCCCCCATTCAGAGAAGAATTGCTAATATCTTAAGGTTTCAAATTGGGGTTCTCCCTTTGACTTATCTAGGTATACCAATTTCTATTTGCCAACTCCCCAAGGGTTCTTGGTAGAATATTATTGATAAGCTCTGTACAAAAGTTAATCATTGGACCCATAGATGGTTATCTTTTGCTGGGCGGGTTCAACTTCTCAAGTCAGTGGTGCAGGCTCTCCCTACCTACCGTTGTATGCTTCAGGTGGCTCTAATGGGTTTTTTTAGGGAGTTGGATTCCCTTGAAAGGCAGTTCTTATGGGCGGGAAGTTTATCGTCTTCCAAGTGGAGCCTGGTTAGGTGGGATGTTGTGTGTAGCCCAACGCAATTTGGTGGTCTTGGTCTTTGCCAATCTGCGTTGTCCGGAGTGGCTGTGGCTGCTAAGCTATTCTGGAGATGGTGTGTGGAGCAGGATCAGTTGTGGGCCAGAATTTTATCTCATAAGTATTTCCCAGGGATTCCTCGACATGATCCCCCTCATTACCCTCTTGAGGGGAAAGGATCAGTGATTTGGAATACTCTTTAGAAGAGTGTGAAGCTCATCAAGGATGGTTTATTCTGGATTTGCAGAAGGGGCACTGATGCTCTTTTCTGGTCGGATTCTTAGGATGGATTCCCTCCACTGACTTCTCAGTTCCCCAACCTTCTTCCTTTGTGCTAGATATTTCTCGTGGCTGGCTGGTCTAGGGTGAGTGACTTCAAGTCTGTCGCTTCTTCTGGTCAGTTGGAGGTGGCTCGGTGGAAGGATCCTGCGGAGTGGCCAGATTTGGGACTTGCGGAAGAATGTGCTGAGCTTCACAAGATCCTTTGCAGTAGGAGTTGTAGTTCTCTTCTGGAAGAGGATATTCTTGCTTGGACCCATAATCCTAAGGGGGTTTATTCTGTAGCTTCTGGTTATCAGGTGCTTTTGGCTCAAAAGTTGACTGGGGCAGAGGTTCATTGGTGGAAAAGGGTGTGGAATAAGCTCTCGTGGCCAAAATGCAACTGCTTTGTTTGGATTGTGGCGTGGAATAGGTGCTTGACCTGGGATAACATTCGTAAACGGGGTTTCCTGGGTCCTTCGATTTGTGTCTTGTGTGGATGCGTGGAAGAGGATTCTTCACATTTGTTCTTCCGTTGCCCCTTTGTTGTGCAAATTTGGCATTGGTGGTGGGAGGTGTGGAAGCTTCCTTGTATTCATGCTTGTTCTCTGGTTGAATTCTGGGATAGTATGGGAAGACCACCCTCTATGGCTTCCTTTTTGCAGGATATCTGGTATGTGGGCCCTACCTTTCTACTTTGGCAGATTTGGCTAGAGCGGAACCGCATAATTTTTCATGTTCAGAAGATGGTGGGTCAGCAAGTGTGGTTGTGTATGTTAGGAATGGTGTAGGAGTCAGTGTTGGCTAAGTGTGATGTGGTTTTCCCCCTGGAGAGAGGTGATGTTGAGTTGATGGATAGACTGGGTCTCCAAGAAATTCATTCCTCTTTTGTCAGCTCCAGGAACTGCAGGCTCCAGAAAAAGAGAGTTCAACAGGTTGGAAGATGGTTACCTCCTCCAAATGGATTTTTAAAGCTCAATACAGATGGATCTTCTAGGGGAAATCCGGGGCCTGCTAGGATTGGTGGAGTTGGTAGGGACTCAGCTGGGTCGGTGATTTTTCTGTTCTCTATTCATGAGGGGGTGAAGACTGTTAACCTCATGGAGGGTCTGGCGATTCTTTATGCTATTGAGAGGGCCCTTGCTTTGGGATGGCGGAAGGTTATATGTGAAGCTGATTCACAGATCTTGATTAATCTATTGAATGACCGAAAGATATCTGATATAAATTGGTAGTTGGCTTCGGTGGTTCAACGGATTCTCCAGGTTAGTTTTCGGATGGAGGAGGTTTCCTTTGTTCACATCCCGAGGGAGTGGAATTGTGCTGCCGACTGTTTGGCTAAATGGGCCTCTGAGCATGATAGTGGTTGGAAGGTTGAGGATTGGGATCAGGTTAACCCTGAGCTGCATCCGGATTTGGACCGATTCTTTGAGGAGGATAGGAGGATACATGGGGATAGTTGATTTTTTTTTTGCTTTGGGGTTGTTTCCCTATTTCCTGGGGCTTGCTCCCTTGATTTTTTTGTAATGCTCTCTTCTGATTTCCAATAAAGTTTGTATCCCTTGGTTTAAAAAAAAGCATATATATATACATATATATGTATATATGTATACATATATATATACATATATATATATATATACATATATATATACATATATATATACATATATATTATGTATATACACATATATATATATATATATATGTGTATATATATATATGCATATATACATATATATATATGTATTATATATATACATATACATATACACACACATATACACATATATATATGTATACACACACACACACATATATATATATAATTAAATGAACATTAAATAAAATTAAATTGAAAAAGAATTCGCACGTAGGTTCGACACACAACCCTTATGGCTGTGTGGGCACTGGCCACAGTCGACCCCCATGTGGGGGGGGGTCGTTGTTGTGGAAAGCAGCGTTGGGTACTACCTCCACAACAGTGCCTCCCCCTATGGGGTGGCGGTGGTGGGGTAGCCCCCACCCCATTTTAATATTATTATTTTTTTTAAAAGGAAAAACAGAAAAACTAGACCCCTTGTTGCATTAATTTTGGCACAAATTTTTTGTTTAAAAGAATAGGGTATATATATATATATATATAAGTATATTTAAAAATAAAATAAATAACAGTCTGATTTTCTTTCAGACAAATTACAAATCTGGGCATGCCTATTTTAACAACAAAAATTTATTTTCTCTAGACAAATGGTTGTTTCTCCAACCAAATATTTGATAACTAAAATATATTGGAGAAAAGAAAATAAGAGGGTTTCTTCTACAATCAACAAAATACAAGCTTTTACACACATTTGAAAATCAAATATCAAATTTAACCCAAAACATTTCCAACAATTTTTAAACTCTCACAATTTATTTTCAAACAGATTAAATTTTCATAGACACAAAAATTCTTTTAATTATGATCACCAAATTTAGGCACGACAGGCAAGATATTTGTTTTCTTATTGAAAATAAAAGAATTAAATGGAAAGAAAGGAACCTGGAGTCCTACGTTTGATGCCTAAGCAACGAGCACGATAATCCTTCTTCCTTTCTCGAGAATAATCTTCCTTGGAAAATCCTTCTCCAATCTCTTCTTCAAGCTAAATTCTGAATTATACAGACAAAGAACAAAGAAGCACACTAATTTTTCCAAAAACCCGTGAACCAGAATTCTTCCTTTTCCCCAATTAAAATAAGAGAAACTTATTTCTTTTTCCCAAAAATCCTCAACATGCATTGGTCCTTTTTTTCATATATCTTTTTTTTTTTAAACTCACAATTATCCCTCAACCATTAATTACAAATTCCTTTATTTTAATATTTATCCTCAACATGATAATATCATTAAATTTTATAATTTTAATATTTTGAAAAAGATAATCTATAATTATCAACAACATTATTTATTTAAATTAATTAATTTATCCCTATTAATTAATTAAACAACTTTTAATTTAACAATCTTTTAAATTATAATATTTTAAATCTAACAATTAACTTAACTACAATTACCTACAAATAATTATATCAACTAAATAACATTAATTAAATCACACATAAAATAAAGATTGATTAAATAACAAACATTCACAATTAAAATAAATAACCAACACCAATCCATACAAAAACAAAGACGGGGTCGTAGACAATGACACCGTAAGACTCACAATAGGGTGACGTACTTGGGACAGGGACACTTCCTTATCAACTCCCTTTTTCAACATCATACTCGTTGGGTTTATGGGACACATTCAAACCTGTCAGGTGGAGTTGGTGTCCTGTACCTGTATCCTACATAAAAACAAATGTCAAGTAGCATATAAATCTCCAATGCAGACACACCGTGAAAGGTAGTCGCGAGGTAGCAGGGCACTCGCGAGCAAGTGACGCTACTCCGTCCTTTCACCAAGACTCACTCGCAAACACATTAGAATCCATAAACAAACATTAAACCACAACATCACCACATATTATTAAAGAAAACCATAACATATCCAAATAATATGATCACCACATAACATATCATCAAGCATCATAAGCAGTATCATGAGCATCAAACCAACTAAATTGTAAATCCACACAAATCAAACTGGTAAAATAATCACCATCACAAACCCAAGTATAGAACTCAACACAAAAGAGTATCCAAAAGTATTAGCAACACAAGGGGTATTACAGATTGGACTTCATGACCTCTTTCCTACAACATGATGCTTTAGCCAATCGAGCCAATGCCTCCACCCCTCAATAAAGATAATATTGTGTTAAGTGTCATAAATTTATTTTTTAATTTATTAGAGCCTTTTATGATGCCAAACACACTTATAAATTTCTAAACCTTTTAGAATGTCAACTAGAATAAATACATGTTAAATTTGTTTTAAAAGATTAGAGATTCTAATATTTTTAATGTGTTTACATTATAACTAAGGCTTTGAAAAAAAAGTTTGAAAAGTAGTATTGAGATTAAAATAATCTAAGTAATTAATATTCAATCTTATCTTGTTAGAGATTAAAACGGGGTTATTCATAAGTTAACAATGTATATTCTTTTTTAAAAAAATAATCTTCTAATATAAAATATAATATGTATAATAAATGTAAGGATATTTACTTCTATTATTAATTTTTTCTTCATTTTACAATAATTTAAGATCCGGTCTTATAAAATATCTCTTTTTTATAATATTATTTTTTAGATTTTAAATTTATTTAGTATGAACATCACTTTTGTTATTATTAATTCTTATTTTTTAATAGAAAATATAGTTTTCATATTAAATTAAAATTAAGTCACAATTAAAATTTAAGAATCAATTAGTGAAAATTGATGAGACAGTTATAATATATGATATTAAAAAGAAAAATAAGTAATCTTTAATTATTTTTAAAATAAATTTAGGATAAACAAATAATAAATGTAAGGAAATAATTTTAGCTTTATTAATTGAGACTAATAATAAAATATAGATAAATGCATTAAATAATATTATTTAGTTTAAAATTCAATAAAGATAATATTTGTTTTAGCCTACAAGAATCGGATAGCCCCCCTATAAACTACAATGCACTGATAAAAAAATTCATGTGACTGGTGATGTGGTGTGACATGCCCTTTGATACCATAGGGACGAGGGGAGGACTGGACCTCGTGACCTCTTGCCTACAATATGATGTTTTAGCCAATCTAGATAGGGCCCCCACCCCTTAATAAAGATAATATTGAGTTAAATGTCAATAATTAATTTGTTAATTTATTAGGACCTTTTATGATTCCAAACACACTTATAAATTTGTAAACCTTATGTTTGACATTTTGGTTAACTTTTGTAACTACAAAGTTTAAACTTTGAGTGTAGATTTGAATCTATCCATGAATTTGAACCTATATGTGTAGGTCTAATATCTGTTGAATTTGAATTGTATAACATATTTGTCTTGATGCATGTAAAGTGGGGGTGTCTATAAACACCTTTTAGGAGCTTGCTAGATAAGGAATGTTCTCCTTTGGTTGAAACTCTATATTTGAGTCAAGAATATAAAATAATGATTAAAAATAACAAAATATGTAAGGATACCTAGGAATGATAGTGTAAGCAGCTAATTTGATAGGGAGAGGTTGGTAGAGGATGAGGGAGGGAGTGGTAGGTAGAGAGAGAGGGGGATGGGAGATATAGTGTAGAGTGGGAAGGAGGGAGGGAGTTAGGGAGCATGAGGTAGGGAAAGAGATGTGATAAAATTAGAGAGGGAAGGAGGGAGAGAGAGAGAGAGAGAGAGATAGAGAAAGGGATGGAGAGGGAAAGAGAAAACTTTAGAGTGAAAGGGATATTGACAGAGTGAGAGAGAGAGAGAGAACTATGATGGGATTCTACTGATTATTGAAATTTGACCTATTAATTATTAAAATTTGACTTGAAAAATTATAAGATCTTCTAAAATCTAGAACCTGCATTATAACTCCTAGAGATTCGAAACCATTCTCAAATATCCTAAAACTATATACATGAAATATAACTTAGAGTATAATAAAGTAAATATCCATATATAAATATCACTTAAATGTTAATTTCATGTATATAGTTTTTCCGAAAGAGAAAGAGAAAGAGAAATTTCCAAAGCAAACAAAAATGTGAGTGTGTTATAATGGGCTTGCATTGTGTGCAATCACTAAACGTGAGCATGTTATTATTTGCTTTGTAAATTTCCAAGCCTTTGGCTTGGATTTGCCTTGGGCTTCCAATCTAAAGGTTTGGAGTGACTTTTGAACATCCAAAGACATGTTTTTGCAAATAGTAAAAAATTGGCATAATCTCGACCGTGCTCCCCATCAGGTTTGCACATGTTTCAATATCAAGTAGAAAAATACCATAATAATGTTAAGCTTTCTCTAGGCTATCTAACCCTGTATTTTTTTCACATTCTAAGTATGTGAAGGTTTTCATCTTTAATGTCTTTTGTTAGCATATCTGTTTTTTTTTCAAAAACCAATTTGTGGTATTTTTTGCCATTTATCGAAATTTCAAAATAAAATACATTTTTAGAAACTAGACTCAATTCTACATATATTTTAAAAAAATGATTTTCGATCAGTTTTCAAGAATTTTAGGGGGAAGCATGCTCAATTTTTCATTTTTTAGGATGTGTCCACTTTGAAAATTAGTAAAAAATCACAATTCATTAAAAATTTAGCAAAAAAATCAAGCATAAACTACACGGTGTTAGCTAATTTCTTATCGAAGCAATTTTTGAAATACTGAAAAAAAGTTAACATTTTAGGGGGACCATACTAGACTCTATGTTATATTTTTTTTGAGAAAAATAGGACCACCTTGTGTGGCCCCCATTTTTGAACCTCTTAATATCTACCATTTAAAAAAAAAATAGTAGTTTAGAAAGTAGATTTAGAGCACTAAGACTCTTTTTTTTTCTTCAAATTTTGAGTGTAACTATCTTCAATTTCTCATCCAAGGTCAGCCTTTCTTGATTTTAGAAAAAAAGCGGCCACTTAAGATCCCTTTTTGGTCCCCAATCTTTTTTCACTTACCCTTAAGTTGTGATTTTCTATATAGAAGCAAATATTTTCACTAGTAGCTTATAATTGGAGATTTTATTGAAATTGTATTAAGTAGTTTCATTTCTAGTTATATAATCTTTGTAAAAAAAGGATAAATTAGAATGTTAAGAGAAAATATGATGCATATGAATGTAATAGTATATATTTGGTTCTCATAGAAAAATACTTTTTTGTTGTAAGGATCAAATTTACTCCATTACATTTTGGTGAACCTAGAGTTCTATACATTTTTTTCTTTTATTTTCAAGGTTAAAGTAAAATTAAAAATATATATACATATATCCTTTTTTTCCTATCAGCTAAAGCTAGATACATTAAGTGTTGTAACATCTCATGAGTTTTACAACTTAGTCTATCTCTTCTATTGATATAGTTAGAAGAGGCCTTAGACACTTAAATATGTCTTACTCAAACCTCTTACTAGTCCTCTCAGAATTGGACCAAGTTTTACAACAAAACAATATTCAATGGGCTTACCACCTAACTATTATCCACCATTTTTGGATTCACATCCTTCCTCACTATTTGATTCTCCTCCTATTGATCATGATGTTTCTCGTAGTGTTCCCTTTGAGAAAATTTAAAATCTAGAGGATAATTTAAGAGAGTTTGAAACTGCTTTATCAAATGATTCTTACTCTCAAGGTGTGCCTATTATTGATAATCTTCACAATATGTTAACAGCTAATCACAAAGGCCTTGAGTTTCTTAGGACATTGGTGCAAATTGTTGAAATATATATCCCTCCTTATGCATCAATCTTAGGAAACATAGGAGACACACAGTCTAATGTCACCAACATGCAATTATATGTGCCAATGCTAGGAGCTATTGTTCATATGGTGAGTACATCACTTGTATTATATATATAATACATGTATTTTCCTAGAAATGGTGGATCCACATGAGCAAATACATCACTATGGATCAAATCTTGTAGAGATCAAATGAAACTTAACATGATTATATTTTCCATATACATAGTGTTCAGAAACATTAAAATCTAGGGAACAATTAGTTAGCCCTCTATTGAGTTTTTACATTTCAAGGTCCTTAGGACCATCTCATCAATGTGGCCCATACACTTTTTCCACAACATGGTCTTCTTTGCTAGAAGCTTATGGTTTTCAAAATCATAAATCATAAAACTAGTACACTCCATGATACTAGCATCCAAATTGAATAGAGATATAAAATGAACTCCATTACCCAAGATTATGGCCAAGCACACCACCTTGCACCCATATTGTTGAAAACCACTTGTGGACCAATGTCATTCAATTTACTTATAATACTAGGTTTCTTTCCAAACCTATCTAAAATGTGTAGAATATTAGAGAAGGTTTCGGTCCTATTGTCTTCAAATATGAGCATGAATTTTCCTTATCCAATGATTTTGAGAGAAAAATTATATCCCAAGTATACTTTTCCACCATTGAAGTTCTCATAGTTTGAGAATGACTCTTTGTTGGGAGTTATGTGAAAGGAGGCTCCATATTTAACAAGCAAAGCACCCTCATGTGCATGCATGGTAAGAACTACAAAAAAAATCATTTGCATCATCATTAGATGCTTTGGATTTTGAATCATTACCAAAATCCTTATTTGTTTTTCTTTCCTTATAATCCCTCATGATATGCCTACTTTCCATAATTCCAACATTTGACTTTGGATTTTCCAAGAAACTTAGATTTCCCCTTTGACTTAGCATGTTTTCCCTTATTCTTTCTCTTTCCCTTGTCCTTCTCACACCCTTTGACACTTAAAACATTTTTTTATAGATTTTGATGTTTCATGCCTCATCTCCTCATATAGTAATGCACCTAACACTTTATCAAGCTTCAACTATGATACAATGCTACTAATTTCCATTATCGAGTTATCCCACAAATTAGGCAAAGAACATAAAAGGCTTATGCATTAATCCCCTTTATCCATCTTTGCATCCATAGATGCTAATTAAATTTCCATAGTATTGAACACATTTAATTACCCAATCATATAATCGTCATCACTCATCCTCAAGGAATATGACTTCTTTCATAAAATAATTGTGTTTACCTAGGACTTTGTTTGATACATGTTGTCACCTAGAAATTGCACCCTACGCACAGAGATTTAAACTAAGCTTTCTAGAGACACATGGGATCATTTCAACGCTGTGGGTCACCTGAATTTGAAATGAACCTTCGGAGAAGGCCGGCTTCCTTTGGGTATCACCTAAACTACTAATTCTTTAATGGTAAAAAGAGAAGGAATACATGAAAATGGAAGTAAACTGAACTATTCCTATGGTGATACACCGAGTTGATAAGAAAATCATGAAACAGACACAGAAAGAACATACACTAGAAAGCAAAATAGTCAGCGTTTTCACTTACTTAACATAACCCCTTTTAAACTCGTGTGTTATTCTTAACAGGCTTGCTCTACATGCATATCTAAGGAAGGAAAGATGAATTTCACAGCATTAGGTATGAATATAGATTTCAGAAAACATAGTTAAGAACTTGCATAGTCTAAAATACAGAAATGAGAGTAATATAAACATTAACAGTAGCTTCCCAGGTAAACTCTGTGTTGTATTCCAAATTCCAGTTGAGTTACAAAAACATACATTTAGTCGAGAAAGGATTGATAAAAATCACTAACTCTTTCAAATGCACAATCCAAACTATTTACAAAAAATGCCTTATATATCAAACTGTGTCGGCCCCTTAGGGCTTACAAAATATCAGTCCTTGGGATAGATTTTTCCTGAGATCTTTTGACTGAAATTAATGCTGCACCCTGCGTGTCCATGTCGGGTGTGTCGGTGAAGAGTCATTCCCCGAAGAAGCCTTCTTTAGATATTTCATAGCTACCGCATTCACTTCCTGGCATCGTGTCCAGTTTGAACCTCTTTGGCTGAAAGCTTTAAATGCCCTGAGCTCAGAACAGATACGCGTCGCATTCATTCCGTTGACGTTCTTCATCCTGGTCGGACTACCACGGCTCACTTTCAGATCTCCTTGATTGGTCGAGTATACTTGACACAGATTCTCCAGGCGGTCAAGAGCTCGTTTGATCAGAATCGCATCTTGGTGAGACACTGAAAGTGTCTCACTGATGCGATTATGCTCCTCAGAAGCCATCGACATAGCATGTGATAGTCGATGAGAGTTCTTATCGAGCCCAAAAAACATACCGATATTGCCTATGTGGTCGCCAAGACAATCGTGTTCGGCTAGACAACATGGCAAACTCTCAGGGGTCATACCGATGCACAAGATGTCACCGAGACTACAACCTGTCGATAAGACATCACTCTGACATTCGGGTGCTACATCGATGTCATTCATGTCAGGGAGACCTATGCCGATGACTCCTGCTTTATCACCAAGACCTCCCCGTGTCGGCAGGACCTCAGAGCGAAGCCTTCAACTGTTGGCAAGCTCAGCTTGCTTTCGGTGAGACCTTACCAAGTCGACAAAACATCCTGTCGAGGCCTCTCTTCTTCACCGATGCTGCCTCCTTTCTGAGTAGCGGCAAGACAACCATTTATCGCCAAGATGTCACAACAGACTTAATGAGTCATGTCGAGATCCCTTTCTATCGCTGAGACATACCAAGTCGAGAAGACATCCTACCGAATGTAAGACCTCCTTTCTGAGTCTCCCCGAACGCATTTTACTCTACCGAGCTTTTCATTTCCTTCAGTGAGACACTGGCAAGTTGGTGAGAGACTTCATGGCGAAGGAAAAACGCTACACCGAGCCCCCTTTTTTGTTTTGGAAAAACACTTGCGATTGGGAAGACATCTCCTCGAATGTGACCATTCACCGAGCTCCTTTCGTTGTCGCCAAAACTTTGGCCTGTCGGCTAGACCCTTTGCCGAGCACACTAATCTCCTCAAACTCTCATCTTTCGGACAAACTACCTGTTTGTCCCTGGGACTCACGCCGAACTCCTCCATTCTGCCCGAGCTCTCCTCCTTACTGTCAGTGAGACATCACCAAGTTGGGGAGACCTATCAAATTCATAAGATTATGTCGAAGCCACCCACTTCGATGACACTTTGGATAGTCGCCAGGACCCCATGGCGAAAGCCCCAACTCCTAGTGAGACTAGATGCTTCCTTGGCGGGACCTCCACTTGTTTACTTCAGTCATCAAGACCCCTTGGTCAGGGAGACATCCTTTGGTCGACAAGAGGTTGTGCCGAAGGAACCTTGATTTGGCGAGGCCTCATTTCATTTCACTTCGGCAAGAGACAAAGGTTTCGCCAAGACATTATGGCGAAACTACTTCCTTTGGCCGAGATCACCTTCGTTCGCCGAGACATGGCCATGTCAGCAAGATCTTGTGGCGAGGGGACGAACCTTTGCCGAGATCCCATCCTTCTTGTCGGAGAGACATCCACCGAGCTCATTTCGTTGTCGCCAAAACATTCCCGCATCGCCGAGACCTCTTAGCGAGCTCAAAGACTTACCCCGAAGTGTCCATCTGTCGCCAAGAGTTATACCGAAGACATTAACACCATCGGCGAGATATTCCATTCTTGCTAAGACTTCTCTCCGAGGCTCTTTGTTACCCCGAACGAATGCAGTCGGTGTGACTTTCTCACGTCGATAAGACTTCTTACCGATAGTATTTCTTCCGGCGAGAGTTTCCCCGATGACTTGACACCATCTGCTGTCGGCGAGACTTTAACTCTTCACTGGGACTTCTCACCGAGCGCTATAGGTTATCTCGAAGCCCGTGGTCACCATGAGTCTCCCCGATTTACAATTGAATGGCCTATCGGCCAAATAATTCCATGTGATAAGAGGTCATACCAAACCCCTCTTGTCACAACAATAGGATCTACAGTGAAAGCGTTCGGCAAGACAGCTGCTAGGTCACAACAACCTGTTCAAAATAGAATCAAAATAGAAATATCAAAGCTGTTAGTCGGCCAGACAGTGAAGATGTCATACCAACTTGGCTCTAATGGAGTCTTCAGCCTGTGATTATTGAGGCATATTTCCAACAAAGCAGGCTTCCCAACTGAGTTCCCTATGAAATGCCATCAGATGCATGAACTAACCCTCAATGGAAATATCCCATCTGGCCCTTATGAACATCTGAAACATAAACTATCTTGCTTGATTGAGCCCATAGGTGAAAATTGGGTAACATTTCTGGCGAACTTTGTTGGATGTTTGCCTGCTAAACATGAAACTAGTAGCCTAGGCCTATCCATTGGGCATGGAGTCATTGGGAAAAATTAGAAATAGACCTGGAGCAGCTTTGCACATGGCTATAACACAGTTGTAACTCAATAGAACACAGGTCACTCAGAAAATTATTGAAAACAGGAAAAACATAAGGGAAAAACTATCTGACTATGCTGAGACAATACTTAGGGAAAACAAAGATGCCTTTGAAATGAAACTAACCTACCCTACCCTAACCAGCAAAGAAGTTTATCAAACGAGGTAAAGTAACTGCCCTTTCTAAAAAAATTAAAATGTTTGCTATGCTGGAGAACAACTAAAGAGAAATGAAGCATGCATGACAATTCAACGAATGGCTGGGAGATCTCTTGCAAAACATATTCAGGCTTACTAATCTTTTCATATGGAATGTAAACATTCTCGTTCTGAGGTGGAAAGGTAGCCTGGGTGCACTCTTCCTGAGTAGTACCCTCATGCTTGGGTGCAAGCAAGGTATCAATATCTTTGCTAGTCTCCATTTTTGCTAGATGCTTGATAGGGCATCCTTGTGAAAGAATAGCTTCCAAGCCAATCCTGGTGGGTCTACTTTGATTAGTTACTTCCACAGTCATATCCCCATGATGATTGGAATGAGCTACCTTGTGTGCTTCAAATGAAACTATGGCAGCTCACTCCAATTGGTTATGCTGCTCACACTCTTCGGATTTAGCTAATGATGGCTTGGAATCAAGCTTTGAGAAAAACTCCTCCACTATGCTTGAAAACATATCCTCTTCAAGTTCCTCATCAGCTTCCTCATGCATGACATGTCCTACATCAATCTCATAATTTTCTCCTTAAACACTTAAAGGATTACCCGTCCCTTTCAAAACATGCTCTTGTTGATCATGCCCCTCTTCATGGATGCTTTTACAGGTACCAACCCTTTCACCTCTTAAGACCAGGCTGCCCCCATGTTCCTCTTGATGAATGAACAACCTATCAAAGCAAACTTCATCTTTTGGTTTTCCAAGCTTTAACACTGGTGTTAGTTCAAAGAGGGTGTCTCTATCATCACCCACAAAACTAGGAAGTTCAACAAGCTAATCCATTGTGAGTTCATCGCTTTGCAGCTCAAAACTGGGCATTGAGGTAAGTTCATTCAAGCACTGCTCATCTTCACCTATAAATTGTGGAAGTTCATCAAATAAACCAATAGAAATTTGAACTTGAGCATCCTTCCCTTCTTCAATTATCTGTTGTCCTACTTTCTGCCCCTCCTCCTGTTTGAGCTTTTCTTGTTGTAGTCGGTAACATGCTACAACTAAATGCATTGGATTTACTTTGCTAATTCTCTCCTTGAGGAGTAATTCATCTGGATCAATGGGATGCTCTTGAGGGATGATGGACTGATCGTGTTCAGGTACTACATTCTCTTGCATCAAATTGAATCCCTTAAAGCTTGGAATTTCAAACTGAGAAGACTTACTAGGGGAGTCAAGAGGCTGACTTTGCTTGAAGCTGGAAAACTTGTACTTGGGAACCTCCTGTTCAGAAAATTTTAGCCTCTTTTCTGCCTCTTTTGTAGCCAGCTACTGGGCAAGGTTCTCTTTAGCTTGCTTCTTTTGAAACTCCTTCATTAGTTGATGCTGATAATCTGAGTAAGCTTGAGTATTCTGCACCTGAGTAGAGAGTAGCTTCATTTGTTCTTCCTTAGTAGCTATTTCCTGTTCAAGGCCTTCCTCGAACCGGACTCTTTTTTCCACTCTTTCTTGATCATAAAAGTAGACTTGTTCAACCACTTCTTGCTGTTGCGTAATGGTACCCTGCTGCATCTTGATATCAACCAATATCTTAGATAGGCACACAAGCACCTTACTAATATCATTAATCTTGATATGGTGAAGACCTTGACTGAGATCCAACAACGTATGGTCAATTTGTTGGAGCAAGTCCAATACACCCTGATATGGATGTGTAGGAGCAACATACTCATGATATGGAGGGTAATAGTAAGCATCTTCATAAATATTTGACATCTTTTCAGTCAAAGAGCTAGAAAGTCAGAATTAACAGATTATTTTAAGACATACCAAGACTTGTGCTTACGAAACCAGAAGATTTGAGCTCGGAGTCGCCAGGTGTTATTCAAACTGCCTCCAAAGGTTGAATGATACTGAGGTAGACACCAAATCTCTCAGTATTTTGAATTCCTTAATGATGCACTGATACACAGAGTCGCCATGATATGCTAACATTAACCTCAGAAAGGATTGAATCTTACTGGTTGCATATCAAAAACCAATAATAGACATGTAATTTTCAAACTGTCTGATCGACAGTCCCACTGGGCATGCCAAAAATTGTTGTCACCTAGAAATTGCACCCTACGCACAGAGATTGAAACTGGGATTTCTAGAGACACATGGGATCATTTCAAGGCTGTGGGTCACCTGAATTTGAAATGAACCTCCGGAGAAGGCCGACTTCCTTTGGGTATCACCTAAACTACTAATTCTTTAAGGGTAAAAAGAGAAGGAATGCATGAAAATGGAAGTAAATTGAACTATTCCTATGGTGATACACTGAGTTGATAAGAAAATCATGAAATGGACACAGAAAGAACATACACTAGAAAGCAAAATAGTCGGTGCTTTCACTTACTTAACATAACCCCTTTTAAACTCGTGTGTTATTCTTAACAGGCTTGCTCTACATGCATATCTAAGGAAGGAAAGACGAATTTCACAGCCTTAGGTATGAATACAGATTTCAAAAAACACAGTTAAGAACTTGCATAGTCTAAAATACAAAAATGAGAGTAATACAAACATTAACAGTAGCTTCCCAGGTAAACTCTGTGTTGTATTCCAGATTCCAGTTGAGTTACAAAAACATACATTTAGTCGAGAAAGGATTGATAAAAATCACTAACTCTTTCAAATGCACAATCCGAACTATTTACAAAAAATGCAAAAAATGCCTTATATATCAAACTGTGTCGGCCCCTTAGGGCTTACAAAATATCAGTCCTTGGGATAGATTTTTCCTTAGATCTTTTGACTAAAATTAATGCTGCACCCTGCGTGTCCATGTCGGGTGTGTCAGTGAAGAGTCATTCCCCGAAGAATCCTTCTTCAGATATTTTGCAGCTACCGCATTCACTTCCTGGCATCGTGTCTAGTTTGAACCTCTTCGGCTGAATGCTTTGAATGCCCTAAGCTCAGAACAAATACGCGTCGCATTCATTCCATTGACGCTCTTCATCCTGGTTAGACTGCCACAGCTCGCTTTCAGATCTCCTTGATTGGTCGAGTATACTTGACACAGATTCTCTAGGCGGTCAAGAGCTTGTTTGATCAGAATCACATCTTGGTGAGACACTGACAATGTCTCACTGATGCGATTATGCTCCTCAGAATCCATCAGCATAGCATGTGATAGTCAATGAGAGTTCTTATCGAGCCCAAAAAACATACCGATATCGCCTATGTGGTCGCCAAGACAATCGCGTTCAGCTAGACAACATGGAAAACTCTCAGGGGTCATACCGATGCAAAAGATGTCACCGAGACTACAACCTATCGGTAAGACATCACTCTGACAGTCAGGCGCTACATCGATGTCATTCATGTCGGGGAGACCTTCTGCTAGTCGGTGAGACCTTTGCCGATGACTCTTGCTTTATCGAAAAGACCTCCCCGTGTTGGCAGGACCTCAGGGCGAAGCCTTCAACTGTTGGAGAGCTCAGCTTGCTTTCGGTGAGACCTTACCGAGTCGGCAAAACATCCTGTCGAGGCCTCTCATCTTCGCCTATGCCGCCTCCTTTCTGAGTATTGGCAAGACAACCATTTATCGCCAAGAGGTCACAGCAGACTTAATGAGTCATGTTGAGATCCCTTTCTATCGTTGAGACATACCAAGTCGGGAAGACATCCTACCGAATGTAAGACCTCCTTTTTTAGTCTCCCAGAACGCATTTTACTCTACCGGGCTCTTCATTTTTTTCGGTGAGACACTGGAAAGTCGGTGAGAGACTTCATGGCGAAGGAAAAACGCTACACCAAGCCCCCTTTTTTGTTTCGGCAAAACACTTGCGGTCGGGAAGACATCTCCCCAAAATGTGACCATTCACCGAGCTCCTTTCGTTGTCGCCGAAACTTTGGCCTGTCGGCCAGACCCTTTGTTGAGCACACTAGTCTCCCCGAACTCTCATCTTTTGGCCAGACTACTTGTTTGTCGTGAGACTCACGTCGAACTCCTCCATTCTTCCTGAGCTCTCCTCCTTACTGTCGGCGAGACATCACCAAGTCGGGGAGACCTCCTATCAAATTCATAAGATTATGCCGAAGCCACCCACTTCGGCGAAACTTTGGACAGTCGCCAGGACCCCATGGCGAAAGCCCCAACTCCTAGCGAGACCAAATGCTTCCTTGGCGGGACCCCCTCTTATTTACTTTAGTCATCAAGACCCCCTAGTCGAGGAGACATCCTTTGGTCGACAAGAGGTTGTGCTGAAGGAACCTTGATTTGGAAAGGCCTCATTTCATTTCACTTCGGCAAGAGACAAAGGTTTCGCCAAGACATTATGGCGAAACTACTTCCTTTGGCCGAGATCACCTTCGTTCACCGAGACATGGCCATGTCAGCAAGATCTTGTGGTGAGGGGACCAACCTTTGCCGAGAGCCCATCCTTCTTGTCGGAGAGACATCCACCGAGCTCATTTCATTGTCACCAAAACATTCTCGGGTCGCCGAGACCTCTTAGTGAGCTCAAAGACTTACCCCGAAGTGTCTATCTGTCGCCAAGAGTTATACCGAAGACATTAACACCATTGGGGAGACATTCCATTCTCGCTAAGACTTCTCTCTGAGGCTCTTTGTTACCCCGAATGAATGCAGTCGGTGTGACTTTCTCACGTTGGTAAGACTTCTTACTGACAGTATTTCTTCTGGCAAGAGTTTCCCCGATGACTTGACACCATTTGCTGTCGGTGAGACTTTAACTCTTCGCTGGGACTTCTCACCAAGCGCTATAGGTTATCCCGAAGCTCGTGGTCGCCATGAGTCTCCCCGATTTACAATTGAATGGCCTATCAGCCAAAGAATTCCATGCGATAAGAGGTCATACCGAACCCCTCTTGTCACAGCGATAGGCTCTACAGTGAAAGCGTTCGGCAAGACAACTGCTAGGTCACAGCGACCTGTTCAAAACAGAATCAAAACAGAAATATCAAAGCTGCTAGTCGGCCAGACAGTGAAGATTTCATACCGACTTGGCTCTAATGGAGGCTTCAGCCTGTGATTATTGAGGCATATTTCCAACAAAGCAGGCTTCCCAACTGAGTTCCCTGTGAAATTCCATCAGATGCATGAACTAACCCTCAATGGAAACATCCCATCTGGCCCTTATGAACATCTGAAACATAAACTATCTTGCTTGATTGAGCCCATAGGTGAAAATTGTGTAACAATACACTTTCCCCTTGTTGGAAACAAGCAACACTGAAAGGGGGGAGGGTGAATCAATGTTGTGCAAAAATTGGGTTTATTATTTTGATCTTTAACCCACTTAAAGCATTTAACCAAAAGATATATGCATAAACAGAAATCAAATAACCACAACACCATAACACAAGGATTTTTATGTGGAAACCCTGTTAGGGGAAAAACCACGGTGGATGTCCAATCCACAATATAATCTGAGTATACCCAAAAGAAAGATTACAAAATAGGAATACACTTGCATTCAGACACATTGCCTAGAGCTCACTGCTCAAAATAGAAAGGCTCACTACCTTACAATGATTTGGATTAGATCCAAGAAAATGAAATGAGAGATTAGCATCTGCAAATTCTTGATTACAATTCTGGTTAGGCTCAATAGTTGATCTTTTGTCCTTCTAACTGATTCAACACTTCTACTATGCTCTACACAAACTTGCACCACAAAATATTTAATGCACAAGGGAAACTGTGCATAATCGCTCAATCACCCTTCTCATAATCGCAACACACATCAACACACCTTATGCACACACAAAATGATATAATTGATCATTTATATATATTTGTAACTAAGAGTTTAGTTGCAACAAGTCGACTTCAATAAAACTTAGAAATATTCACAACTGTCAGCTTAAATCATGAATAATATTTAATGTGTATCCACAATGGTCATCCACAACTTAGCTTAGACCCAAAACAAAATGCTCGAACACAAAAAAAATTGAATAAACATTCCTCGGATATCCACAACACGACATATCAATTGAGTCAACCATAAAATACTGATGAAAAGAAAGATATCCAACCGGATCTCCATACTTACACATAACTTGGTATGAGGCACTAAGATTTCTAGATAACACAAGAAATACCTTAATGAACCTTCCATGAGATCCACAACTCAAAATAGTAACTAAAATTCTGCAAGTGAATCGATGATCAAAAAACTGTCGGATGCTCTATTCTTCCTTGACTGTTTGCAAACTGTCTACTAGTAGGAGCAAATGATGATGTGCAGACCCAATCAACAACTAGGTTTTCCATTAATGACAACACCTAAAAACATTTGCAATGTCTCTTGCCAACACCCCTACCTCTTCTAGAGGCTCTCAATGATGGTTTTTTCTAATACAATTAGGAGCACTAAATCAATATGAGAAAGCCAAACAAGGCACCTTTCCTTTCTATCAATAAAAATCTAGTTGTTGTCTTTCATATCAAATGGTTTATGTGGAAAATTGTTACCCACATATTTTTATTGATAAGAAGATCCTCTATCTTGAACTTCCAATTTTCAAAGTTTGTTCCATTGAATTTCTTTCCCTCAAATTCAGTAGTGCTTTTCATATATCTTTCATTTTCAAAAAAAAATATCAACTACAAAAAATCCCACTTAAGCAAGGATTAATAAGAAAAAACCCTACTCCTCCCAAGGGGTCTAAGTGTAACTCCCAAGCACTCCAACACGAGATAATAATTATACAAGTACATGCCTCTTACACATGACTATGTATAACTAGTCAAATATGATATTCATAGCCCACTTAGTAACCCCCATATTGAATGACTTCTTACAATTTTAGGAAGACTAAAGACAGTGGATAGTGTCAACTATGCAATCTTAAGGTTCTATCTAAATAGGGGACCATTTTTAATGCACATATTAATTATAAAGTACAAAATATTAAATAATTACAACTAAACCTAGAACTTGCATGATGTACAACAATATATAGTCCCCTAGCCCTAACAAAGTACATACATGCACATGCATACACATGTGTATATATATACATACATAATATATACTTTACCTCTACATAAGTATTTATGTATATGCATATAGATATGTATATGTATATGTATGCATGCATATATGTATGTGTGTGTGTGTACATGTGTACATACATGTAGGAAAAGCTTAAGTCATTGGCGTGTTGACTCTTTATATCAAAAGTGTACCCCCCACATAAACAACTAGCACATTGACTTCAACATGTCAAAGACATACACTAAGTATATATGCATGTGTACATATATGTAGGAAAATCTTAACTCATTGGCATGTTGACTCTTTACATCAGAGGTACATTCACCCATATAAACAATTGGCATACTGACTATGGCATACATTGAACATATATATGTGTGCATACATGTAGGAAAAATTAAGTTGTTGACATGTTGACTCTTTACATCGAAAGTGTACCTCCACATAAATAATTAGTACATTGACTACGACAAATCAATGATACAAACCTACTATATGTATATGTAGCAATGATGTGGAGGACACGAGAATGAATAAGCCCCCTCCAACCATCATCTGCTCTCAACACAAAAACTCTTTACATCAAAATGTGCCCCCACTTAAACAATTAACATATTGACTATGACATGTCAATGACTCACACTAAGCATACATATGTATATATCTAATGATGATGTAGAAGACTTAAAGATGACTAGGCTTCGTCCAACCATAATCCACCCTCCTAAAACTTATTAAAAGATGAATAAAAAATCCTTTGCCCATTTGGACGTTTTGCCAAAAAAAAAAAAGCTTTATTAATTGAGACTAATAATAAAATATAGATAAATGTATTAAATAAAATTAAATAATATTTTTTAGTTTAAAATTCAATAAAGATAACATTTGTTTTAGCCTGCAGGAATTAGATAGCCCCCCTATAAACTATAGTGCACTTGATAAAAAAAAATTCATGTGACTGGTGATGTGGTGTGACATGCCCTTCAATACCGTAGGGACGAGGGGAGCACTGGACCTCGTGACCTCTTGCCTACAATATGATGCTTTAGCCAAACTAGATAGGGCCCCTGGGCCCCCACCCCTCAATAAACATAATATTGTGTTAAGTGTCAAGAATTATTTGGTTAATTTATTAGAACCTTTTATGATTCCATACACACTTATAAATTTGTAAACCTTACGTTTGACATTTTGGTTCACTTTTGTAACTACAAAGTTTAAACTTTGAGCATGGATTTGAATCTATCCATGAATTTGAAACTATATGTGTAGATCTAATATTTGTTGAATTTAAATTGTATAACATATTTGTCTTGATGCATGTAAAGTGGGGGTGTCTATAAACACCTTTTAAGAGCTTTCTTGATAAGGAATGTTCTCCTTTGGTTGAAACTCTATATTCGAGTCAAGAATATAAAATAATGATTAAAAATAACAAAATATGTAAGGATGCCTAAGAATGATGGTGTAAGTAGATAATTTGATGGCTCTATTAATATTGCATGAATGATAGTGTGAAGTGGGAATAATAGCTCTTAATTTTAAATATTTTGAATTGAAATAGGGTTTGTCCTTAATTACAACACCTTAGAAATGCAATTTAACAAATTTCATGCTTAATTTGACCCATTACAACTAATTGGAGGAATTCAATGGGAGCACAAATTTAAATTTAATATTTTAAGTTATGAGGTCATTTCTACGCACCTAAAACTAAATTGATTTAGTTTCACAATATGGATATGACCTAAATGAAATGGATGGATGAGGTGAAAATTAAAGTTGATTCTTAGGGATGGAATCAAGTAAGAATTGGGTTATTTCCAAGTTTTATGTAAAAACAAGCCAATATACTCTCATCATTATTAAGAACAATTCATTTAAAAATAAGACCAAAAATTGGAAAAATATAGGGTATGCAATTTTTACCAATATAAATATAAGAAAATAGTAGCATATAAATAGTTTTAAAAAACTAACAATTAGACTCATCAAAAATTAGAGTGTTGGTATCTATATTCATATTAAACTATTTTATTGATTGTTTGATGTATTTTTTTAATATATTTATAATTCACTCTATTGATTTAACCTTCATTATATAGAGTTGAATCAACTAATAAGTTATTGACACCAATAGTCTTATTTTCCAACTTCTTGGGCATGTGTACTTGGTTCTTTTCCACCACATTTAACTATGATTGGATAGTGGAGGCCTAATTGGAAATATTTGTTCACTTGGAATGTCTCCTACAAAGTGGATTCCTATGCCCTTCATGGTGATGCCCCCTAGAAAGTGATATTAGGACATCACTTTACTATAAATACTAAAATTTAAGGGCATTGAATTTGATTGGAAAGACAAGGTCCTCTTGTAGCTTACTTCAAAAAGTATGCTTTGATGTAGTTCAATAATAGTTGGAAGGCTTGGAAATTTGTTTCACCTCAACTGACATGGTATAACTAGTCATTGAGGCATGGATCAACATTTTCGACCTTCTCCATACAGTAGAACCACCTTATCAAAGTATAGATGATTTACCTCTTTCTCTTTGAAAATAAGTTAGAGGGAATTTTATTCATAGGAAAGGAATTATAACTTTCAAATATTTGTGGGACCTCCCCATTCTCCAAGAAACCACTAAGACAAATCCAAGCTTAATTTCAAATCACCCATCCTATAGAAGGATTAGCTCTCAAAGTGTTATCTTAGACCTGCCTAATCTCTTTCCTAAGATGTCTACCTTGTATTAATGTAATTTTCTTAAGGATATGAGGTGGCCAAATTGTTGTAAATATATGTTCCTACTTAAATACTTTTGTAAATCCTTGCATCCTTCTCTAGTATGACCTAAGACTAAATATATCGAAGGAAGTTCTCTTTCATCAAATATAAATGGAAATACAAATTATACTCTCAATATTGGTTCATAATCTTGAAACTTCTCCATTATAGACTCACATTAGAAATTGTCTCCTACTCTATCAATCCATGCCCATCCTGGTGCAGTCACAGATGGAGGGTCTAGAAGGGATTATCCAACCATGCAACCTAGAGTTCAACACAACAAAAACAACACAAGAAAATGCTCAACAAACATGAATGATCATTTATTCAACAACTTCTAGTCTTACATGCATCATATGCCTCATATGCAGGATAATTAGGGATCACAAGCCTATTGCAAGGGTATGCTAGAGATTATAATTGGCACTCGGCCTTATTCTGACCTTTCAGTCTATTTTTGAGCTACTACTACTAAAAACTATGAACTCATGATTAATTGATTGACTAATTTCTAAAGGATTACAAATGATCTTAAATATAAATCTCTATCTCCAATTATGATCTGCGTCAGCCTTAAGGGTTTACAAACCCCAATGTATCATCAAGTGTGTAGGTTGGTCAAATAATATGAGAAGATAATCCATTGTGAGATGAAGTGTAGTACGAATCTCTTAGGAAGTTCCCCTTGGACCTAAAATGCCTTAAATGATGTTCCATTAAGTTCTGCATGCTTTGGAAAAGGTCCACACAACAAACCTAGACCAGGTCAACCCTAAATGCTTTAACTGAGAATGATAGTGAAATTTTGAGAGTGATAATTTTTTGCAAACAAATGAAAATCACCTAAAATTAGGATATGTTGAAGATGACCTCGTGTAGAACCAATATCCTACTCTGCAAACTAAGAAATGATACAATGGAAAAATGTGGAAGAAACTCCTGAGATAGCTACAAATTGAATTGACATAAAAGAAATATTTTTGGTTGATACATGATTGCTTTACAACCAGGGATGCTCCTACATTAGACACCCACGATTGGAAGAAAAGTGATTTCCTCACTTTCCAAGGGCTAGAGGGAAACCAAAGTGGTCCACCTCAGCCTAATAAATCCATGATGAATCCTCCACTGGTCTACCTTTCCACTTTACCAGGTACTCCTTATACTGCTTGTTCCTAGTGCTCCTTCAAATTTTGATGTCCAAGATTTGCTCAATCTACTCCAATGGTTGATGTGGTAACTTCTCCCCCAATCCAACTTCATTATTACTACCACTTGACTTCCCTTCATGATACTCATTAATTTTTGCAACATTGAAAATAGTTGATATACCAAGTGTCTTTGGTAATTCCACTTCATACACATTTCTTGAATCAAAATTCTTGAGAATCTTGCATGGTTCAAACTTCCTCATCTTCAGCTTATTGTATGTTCCTACTAGGAACCTTTCCTTCCTGAGATATACTAAAACCTCATCTCCAATAAAAAATTTCTTATGCCTCCTTTTCTCATCTACCTAGTCCTTGTACTTATTATTCATGTACTCCAAGTGTTTATGAACCTGACTATGCAATGTTTCCATGAATCTTGCAAACTCTTCTACTTCTGCAATTCTCTTTTTCTCCATACTGATGTCTCTGAGCTCCGCAACTCCTCTGGGATGTATTCCTGTCATAATCTCAAATGGTGTCTTCCTTATGCTCTAGTTTACTGAATTATTGTATACAAACTCTTCTTGCAGTAGAACTATATCCCAATTTCCCACCTTATCTCTAACCAAACACCTCAATAAGTTACCCAAACTCATGCTCACCGCTTTTATTTTTCCATTTGTTTGTGGGTGATATGTTGAACTGAACTTCAAGTTTGTCTTCATCTTCTTCCACAATGTCCTCCAAAAGTATCTGATGAACTTGGTGTCCCTATCTAAAACTATACTCTTCAATAATTCATGCAATCACACAATCTCCATAAAAAATAGGTCAACAACATGCACAACATCATTAGTCTTCTTACAAGGAATTAAATATGACATCTTATAAAATCTATCCACTACTATCATTATAGAATCATATCCTCTCTGTGTTCTTGGTAATCCCAATATTAAATCCATACTTATATCTTCCCAAGGTCTCTCTGGTATTGTCAAAGGTTTATACAATCCAGTATTCTGGCTACTCCCTTTTGCTAATTGATAAATTTTGTAACTTTGAACATACTTCCTAACATCCTTATATATCTGCATCCAAAAATAGTGTTCTCACCAAAGCTATTGTCTTATCTACTCCAAAATGTCTTGTTAGTCCTCCACTATGCTTCTCCTTAATCAAATTATCCCTCATTGAACTCCTTGGAATACATAATTGATTTCCTTTGAACAATATATCTTCCTGAATGAAATAATCCAGCCACTGACTCCTATTTGTCACGACTAGTTCCTTATGTGCATGGAATCTAGATCATCCTCATACATATGCTTCAATTCTTCAAAAACCTAGTACTTCAATCTTCATTCTTGTCAACAAATTCCTTCTCTTGCTCTTGATGCATCTGTGACTTTATTTGACTTGCCACTCGTATGCTTTAACACAAATGTATAACTCTGCAAGAACTCAACCCATCTCATATGTCTCTAGTTCAACTTACCCTGACTGTTCAAATACTACAAGGCTTGATGATTAGTATACACCACAAACTCCTTAGGAAGTAAATATTGTATCCAAATCTTCACTTAGGCTTGAATTGTAGCATAGAACTCCTGATCATAAACTGAGTATCTCCTTCTAGCATCATTTAACTTCTCACTGAAATAAGCTATGGGTCTTCCTTCTTGACTCAACACTTCTCCTATTGCATTTCCACGGGCATCACAATCAACTTGAAATACTTTATCAAAATCAGGAAATGCTAACACTGGTTGCTCTATCACCTTTTTCTTTAGCAATTCAAAACTTCTTTATGCTCTAGATGTCCACTTAAAGTCTTTCCTATCTCCTCTCATTTTTTCTTTCATGGGTGTGAAAATGATACTAATGCTCATAATGAATTTTTGGTAGAAACTTGCCAATCCATGAAATGATCTTATCTCTCCAATGTTCACTGATGTAGGCCACTCAACAATTGCTCTAACCTTCTCGGGGCCCATCTTCAACCCCTTAGCATAAATGCCAAAAGCCAAGTACACCAACTCCATCTTCATAAAGTTACACTTCTTGATGTTTATCAACAAATTCTCCTCTCTCAATCCCTACAATACTTGTTTGATGTGCCACAAATTCTCTTCTCTAGTCTTACTAAAAATTAGAATATCATCAAAGTAAACAATAACACACTTACCCAAGAATTGCTTCAGTACCTCATTCATCAACCTCATGAAAGTGCTAGGTGCATTGGTCAATCCAAAAGGCATCACTAATCAGTCATACAACCCTTCATTAGTCTTAAATGAGGTCTTCCATTCATCTCCTTCTTTGATCTTGATCTAGTGATATCCACTCTTCATGTCAATCTTTGTGAAATACTTAGCTCCACTCAAATAGTCCATAATGTCATCCATCCTTGGCAATGAGAATCTATACTTTATTGTGATCCTATTGATTTATCTTGAGTTTGTACACATTCTCCACTCTACATCTTTCTTTGGTCCCAGTACAACAAGTACCACACATGGGCTTAAGTTTTCTCTAATCAATCCCTTCTTCAAAAACTCTTGTATTTGTCTGTTCAACTCCATATTTTCTGTAGGTGTCATCCTATGTGTCACTTTATTAGGAAAACTTGCTCCCAATATTAGATCTATATGATGACTAATGCTATAGATTGGTGGTAGTCCATCTGGTCCATTAGCTGATATGATGTCCTCATACTCTATCAACAATTTTGTTACTTTGGACTATGGTGGAATTTCACCTTTTTTGTAAGATTCTCTATCTCCTAATTACTGCACTTCTTTAGAATAAATGTAAAACAAATGTTCTCATGCCTCAATCCTTTCAAAAACTTCCTTCCATCTACCAAGCATAGCTTGGCAGTACTACAAGCTTCCTTTTTGTCCTCTTCCCCCAAAGTTATCAATATAGTTCTTATTCCATTTGAAGTCACAGTATAGGTATTCTTTCTTCCATCATGTATTGATTTCCTATCATATTACCATGGTCTTCCTAACAATAAATGGTATGCATGCATGGCCATAATATCACACGACACTTCATCATTATATGATCCTATATGTGTAAGAGTTGTTGATGAACTCGAGCATCCAAGATCACCTACAAAATTGAGATTAACCTTCCACACAAGAGAAACAAGAGGATGAAATGCTAGAATATGGTGTAATAGAAAAATCATTATATTATCGCACACAAAATGATACAATATGCATCAACACTCCCTTGAACTACCCGAGCTCATATGAGCTCATCCAGACTAGATAGGAGGGAGAGGTGAGTGTTGATTATATAGCTGAATATGGGCATATAATTCCAAGAGGAGCAATAAATCCCAAATAACCAAATTAGGTGGGAGTTATGCCTACTTGGAAAATTCCAAGCATTTGGCATAACCTACTCAGAAGGAGATAGGATAGTGGTTTTGTGAGGTGGCATAAAAGGCCAAAAGAGGGTGTGAGACTCAATCACCCAAGTGTGGGTGAGAGCGACACATGAAATCAATGGATTACGCCATGTGTCCTCACATAAACCATGTCTCACATAACCTAAGTATGCTTAATAATGTGTAGGAAAAATAAATATTAAAAAAATTACACTAACACCCCCCCTTAAGCATAGCTTAGGTGGGTGAAAAGTTGAAACAATGCAAAGATGGGTCCCGACTACAAGGCCATGTTAGGTACCCATGTACAATAATGAAACCTCTCAAAAGATGAGAAAGAGAAAACCTGTAGGACAAAACTCTCTCCCAAGAGAGAAGAAGAAGGACCATGTAGTCCCCAAATGTAGAGTCTCCTGCATTTTTGATGAATGCTCGACACAAGAAGTTGAAGAAGATATTCCAAGATCGCTGAAAAATATTCCTCCCCTTAGGAAGAAAGAGAACCAAGGATGTATGCATGATATCTTCCCATTCCTAAAAGGAATATATAGGAAGAATGATGAAAATGTATGATGTCTTTGAATTCTACTCAAGTGTCCCCATGTTGATGCTAAAAGTTGTCACCATCAAATCAGGTGTTCTAGGCCACATTGTAGAAGATGACAATCCAGAACCTAGTGGAGATGGATGTAGAACACAATCCAAAGACAAAGATATCTCCTTTGAAGATAAAGAAGCCTTCTCCAAATGCTTTCCAAAAGTATTCACACTCACACCAAATTGCAAAGAATGATCATGTAGAGAATGAAAAAGAGGGTCAGAAGGTTCCCTCACAACAACTGAAGAAGGATGATCTACATCAAAGAGAAGATGAATGCTATCGATGATGACTCTCAAATCTACAATATGAGACTCCACAAACAAGTGTGATATACTTGTCAAGAAGCCATCACAAGTAGCCAAAATCTGAAAGACAATGTATGTCTTGTTGCACTGAATTGCAAGGAGCCAAAACTATTGGATCACAAGCATCCCTAGGTACAACAGTAGATGATTATGCCAATGTTGGATTACAAGAGTCCTCAGCCTCAAGATGTTGACTCATAGATGAAGAAGATGAACCCTCTAAATCTAGATTAGGAGCCATAAAGATTGAATTCTCAATAGATGTCTTTGTAGGAGGAGAAGGTTCTGTGTCATCAAAACTACCATATCTTTCCAAATCAGAAAGTGTGTCAATTTTTTTATCATCAATAGGTCAAAAATTTGCAAGTGGAACAAGACAATCCGCAACATGATCCTATAGGAATGGAGGTTCATTCGAGTCTCCATATATCTCCCAAAGTTTGGTCATAAGGCTATAAGGGATCTCAATACCATCAGTGACCATTTGTGTATCAATATCACAACTACAACCAATTACTCCTAGGACATGTTTTGTTTTTAAGTCCCACACAACTCTCTTCCATTTTGATGAAGGTTTAGGAACCATTCCATAGAGATATGGAAAAAGATTAAGCCACCTACAATGTGTTAGGATTCCATCTTGCCAAGACTTAAAGTTCCATCGATTTAACCTTATTACAACATGATGTTTTTTTATTCTCATATTAAACTCCTCAATTTTAGTCACACAATAGACTAATCAAGAGACATAAGCCAACAAAGGAAAAAGATTAACCCCAAAAATTACTTAATCATGAAACCCCCCAGAAAAATATGATGGTGGCACTTTACAATTCAGTACGAGTACAAATTCCACTCACAACACAAGTGAAGTGGTCTTGATTTCAGTTTTTACAGATGCCCAATATAGGCCATAGAAAAGGAAGTACAATTTTCTTATAGAATGGGATCATTCTGATCACACCACTGTGAAGTACATGAAAAATTATGCACTTTCAAAAAAATTGTACACAAAAATGTTACTGTATGTGCCCGAACGAAGCCTCAAAAGGTCCAAAAATGAGGATTACTCAGCAACACCTGTGAAAATCTGCAAATTTTGAAAAAAAAGGCACCAAAACCAAAAAATAATTGCACCACTACAAGGATCATGGGATTCTACCCCAAATTAAAAAAACTACTCACGAAAAGGCCTTTGTATGGCTGAGTTAGAGGCCTTTGAAGTTCGCCTACAAAATCAAAAAGCTTATTGGAGAGGGGGAAATTTTTTTATAGAAAATGATGACATAGGTATGATGTCATCAATTCATTCAGTTAAAATTGATGGCCATCGGCCTATCAAAAGCGAATATTCTCTTACTGAGGAATATGCTACGTTGTTGGGATTAAAGTTGATATCTGTCAGGACGCCATTGGTCACAGGTCTTCACACTGTCAGAATATTCTTAGATTCTCTAGTATGTGTCGTGCTTTACCAAAATTTTTAGATTGCTGATTATTTACTGATGTTTTCTAGATTTGAAAATGAATGTTGCCGGTTGGGAAATTTCACTGTTGTTTCATTTCTTCTACCGATTTGAATATGAGGTTGATGTTGCTAATAGGGGGCCCGCCGGATTTGAGGAGCGACCGACTGATTTTAGACCACCGACTCAAGTTTAATTGCTCAAAACTTTTAGTGGTTGCCAGATGAAGTACATGGCCACACAAGCCATCATCGGTACATCTGGTACAAGTACAGGGTACGTAGAGTACCCTTGTACTCAGAAAATATATTTTATATACTTTTTTGTTTTGATCAAAACACAAACTTTCTAAAAAAATTGAGAAATTTTTTTTTGAATAATAATTTTCAAATTTTTTTTGCTTTTTTGATTTTTTTTTCTTGAAATTTTTGAAAAAAACTTTTCAAGTAAACAAATTTTGTTTTATTTATTTATTTTTACAAAATCTAAAAGCAAAAATAAATATAATAGAAAACCCACATTAAAAAATATGATTTTTTTTTTTGTTTTGAAGAAAAACACCTCAATATGTGTGCAAGGGTGCTTTGGGCAAATTTTTTTTCCCCAAATTCAACTTTGTCCAATTTGGACAAATTATATATGAAAATGGGGGTTTTTGGGCCTTCTGGACACGATGACGTAGTCCGCTTTGGCTCAAAATGCTCCTAGAAAAACCTCAATGCTGAATTTCTCCCAAATTCAAGAAGGAGCTTGCAGATCTGATGCTCTGATACCATGTAAGAGTTGTTGATGAACTCAAGCACCTAGGATCACCTACAAAACCAATATTAACCTTCCACATGAGAGCAACAAGATGATGAAATGTTGAAATATGGTGTAATAACATAATCATTATATTATCACACATAAAATGATACAATATGCATCAACACTCTCTTGAACTAACCGAACTCATATGAGCTCATCCAGACTAGATCGGAGGGAGAGGTGAGTGTTGATTATATAGGTTAATATGAGCACATAATTCCAAGAGGGGAAATAACTCCCAAATAACCAAATTAGGTGGGAGTTATGCCTACTTGGAAAATGCCAAACATGTGGCATAACCTACTCAGAAGGAGACATGATAATGGTTTTGCGAGGTGGCATAAAAGGCCAAAAGAGGGTGCGAGACTCAACCACCCAAGTGTGGGTGAGAGCGACACATGTAATCGATGGATTATTCCATGTGTCCTCACATAAACCATGTCTCACATAA
The DNA here is from genome assembly GCA_007258455.2 of Sequoia sempervirens. NCBI lineage: Eukaryota > Viridiplantae > Streptophyta > Pinopsida > Cupressales > Cupressaceae > Sequoia > Sequoia sempervirens. Next base: position 3,802 of record VDFB02338590.1, on the reverse strand, counting down.
CCTAAGTATGCTTAATAATGTGTAGGAAAAATAAATATTAAAAAAATGACACTAACACCCCTCCTTAAGCATAGCTTAGGTGGGTGAAAAGATGAAACAATGCAAAGATGTTTCCTGGCTATGAGGCCATGTTAGGTACCCATGTACAATAATGAAACCTCTCAAAAGATGAGAAAGAGAAAACTTGTAGGAAAAAACTCTCTCCCAAGAGAGAAGAAGAAGGACCATGCAGTCCCCTAATGTAGAGTCTCTTGCATTATTGATGAATGCTCAACACAAGATGTTGAAGAAGATATTCCAAGATTGTCGAACAATATTCCTCCCCTTAGGAAGAAAGAGAACCAAGGATGTATGTAGGATATCTTCCCATTACTAAAATGAATATTTAGGAAGAATGATGAAAATGTATGATGTCTCTGAACTCTACTTAGGTGTCCCCATGTCGATGCCGAAAGTTGTCACCATCAAATCAGGTGTTTTAGGCCACACTGTAGAAGATGACAATCCAGAACCTAGTGGAGATTGATGTAGAACACAATCCAAAGACACATATATCTCCTCTGAGGATAAAGAAGCCTCCTCCAAATGCTTTCCAAAAGTATCCACACTCATGCCAAATTGCAAAGAATGATCATGTAGAGAATGAACAAGAGGGTCAGAGTGTTCCCTCACAACAATTGAAGAAGGATCATCTCCATCAAAGAGAAGATGAATGCTATCGATGATGTCTCCGAAATCTACAATATGAGACTCCAAATAAAAGTTTGATATACCTGTTAAGAAGCCATCACAAGTAGCCAAATCTGAAAGACAATGCATGTCTTGTTGCACTGAATTGCAAGGAGCCAAAACTGTTGGATCACGAGCATCCTTATGTACAATAGTAGATGATTCTGCTAATGTTGGATTACAAGAGTCCTCAGCCTCAAGATGTTGACTCATAGATGAAGAAGATGAACCCTCTAAATCTAGATTAGGAGCCATAGAGACTGAAGTCTCAATAGATGTCTTTGCAAGAGGAGAAGTTTCTGTGTCATCAAAACTACCATACCTTTCCCAATCAAAAAGTGTTTCAACTGTTTTATCATCAATAGGTCAAAACTCTACAAGTGGAACAAGACAATCCACAATAGGATACTCTAGGAATGGAGGTTCATTCGAGTCTCCATACATCTCCCAAAGTTTGGTCATAAGGCCACAAGGGATCTCAATACCATCAGTGACCATTTGTGTATCAATATCACAACTATAACCAATTACTCCCAAGATATATTCTGTTTTTAAGTCCCACACAACTCTCTTCCATTTTGATGAAGGTTTAGGAACCAGTCCATAGAGAGATGGAAAAATATTAAGCCACCTACAATGTGTTAGGATTCCATCTCTCCAAGACTTAAGTTCCATCGATTTAACCTTATTACAATAGGATGATTTTTGATTCCCATATTAAACTCCTCAATTTTAGTCACACAATAGACTAATCAAGAGACATAAGCCAACAAAGGAAAAAAATTACCCCCCAAAATTACTCAATCATGAAACCCCCCAAGAAAAATATGATGGTGGCACTTTATAATTTAGTGTGAGTACAATTTCCACTCACAACACAAGTGAAGTGGTCTTGATTTCAATTTTTACAAATGCCCAATATAGGCCAAAGAAAAGGAAGTGCAATTTTCTTATAGAATGGGATCAATCTAATCACACCACTGTGAAGTACATGAAAAAATATGCACTTTCAAAAAAAATTGCACGCAAAAATGTTACTGTATGTGCTCGAATGGAGCCTCGGAAGGTCCAAAAATGAGGATTACTCAGCAACACCTATGAAAATCTACAAATTCTGAAAAAAGGCACCAAAACTAGAAAATAGTTTTACCACTGTGAAGATTGCGAGATTCTACACCAAATAAAAAAAAATTGCTCGCGAAAAGGCCTCTATTTGGTTGAGTTAGAGGCCTTTAAAGTTCGCCTGCAAAATAAAAAAGCTCATTGGAGAGGGGGCAAATTTTTTTTAGAAAATGATGAGGCAGGTATGACATCATCAATTCATTTGGTTAAAATTGATGACCATCGACCTATCAAAAGTGAATATTCTCCTGCTGAGGAATATGTTGCGCTGTTGGGCTTAAAGTTGACGTTTGTTGGGACATCACTAGTCGTAGGTCTTCACACTATTGGAATATTCTTAGATTCTCTAGTATGTGTTGCGCTTTACTAGAAATTTTAGATCGTCAATCATTTAATGATGTTTTCCGGATTTGAAAATGAATACCCCTAGTTGGGAAATTTCACCACTGTTTTATTTCTTCCACCAATTTGAATATGAGGTCGCTACTGCTAATAGGGGTCCCGCTGGATTTGAGGAGTGACAAACTGATTTTAGACCACCTACTCAAGTTTAATTGCTCAAAATTTTCTATAGTGGTCATCAGATGAAGTGTGAGGCCATGCAGGTCACTGTCGGTACATCTAGTATGAGTACAGGGTACACAAAGTACCCTTGTACTCAAAAAATATATTTTATATATTTTTTTGTTTTGATCAAAAAACAAACTTTCTAAAAAAACTGCGATTTTTTTTTTGAATGATAATTTTCAAATTTTTTTTGCTTTTTTAATTTTTCTTTAAATTTTTGAGAAAAAATACTTTTAAAATAAACAAATTTTGTTTTATTTACATTTTTTACAAAATCTAAAAGCAAAAATAAATCTGATAGAAAAACCATGTTAAAAAAAATGATTTTTTGTTTTGAAAAAAAAAACCTTGATATGTGTGTAAGGGGTGCTTCGGGCAAAATATTTTTCCCCAAATTCAACTTTGTCCAAATTGGACAAATTATAAATGAAAATGGGGGCTTTTGGGCCTTCTAGACGTGATGGTGTGGTTCGCTTTGGCTCAAAATGCTCCCAACAAAACCTCAATGTTGAATTTCTCCCAAATTCGAGAAGGAGTTTGCATATCTGATGCTCTGATACCATGTAAGAGTTGTTGATGAACTCGAGCACCTACTATCACCTACAAAACTGAGATTAACCTTCCACACTAGAGCAAGAAGATGATGAAATTCTAGAATATGGTGTAATAATAGAATCATTATATTATTACACACAAAATGATATAATATGCATCGACACTCCCTTGAACTAATCGAGCTGATATGAGCTCATTTGGACTAGATAGGAGGGAGAGGTGAGTATTGATTATATAGTTGAATATGGGCATATAATTCCAAGAGGGGCAATAAATCCCAAATAACCAAATTAGGTGGGAGTTATGCCTACTTGGAAAATGCCAAACATGTGGCATAACCTACTTAGAAGGAGACAGGATAGTGGTTTTGTGAGGTGGCATAAAAGGCCAAAAGAGGGTGTGATACTCAACCACCCAAGTGTGGGTGAGAGCGACACATGTAATCAATGGATTACGCCACGTGTCCTCACATAAACCATGTCTCACATAACCTAAGTATGCTTAATAATGTGTAGGAAAAAAAATATATTAAAAAACCTACACTAACAATATGAAATTTGAAACATTGCTCACTTACCAAGATCTTATGTTCATCCAAAATCCATGCTATCTTATAGAGCTTTGGATGTTTCAATCTCTTAAAATTCAACTTGATTACCATGTCTTCCGAAACTAAATTATTTGTAGTACCACTATCAATGATAACTTTATAAACCTTTCCTCTGAATTTACATCTTGTCCTGAACAAATTCTTCCTTTGCAGTGGTTCCTCAATCACTTCTTCATGCATCAAATCTCTCCTTGTTACCAATGACTCACCTTTCTCTAG